>CM030362.1:287116289-287143006 GCA_017893485.1 Hemerocallis citrina
ATTCTTTTGAACCTTCATGCTCTCTCTGATCATCTGATATCTTTTTGTCTAGAACCCTGAAATTCTTGTACATTCTATTTTATTTTTTTGCGTTTGAGTATTTAATTAATCTATAATATTATATTATTATTTGGTTTTTCTTAACCCCCAAACTCAAGTCCATATCTGAAACCCAAGCCCACTAATCCAATCACTATTTAAAATCCCTAATCCTAATTAATTAAACCCTAAACTAAACCCCCTTCTCTATTCAGCCGCCTAATCACCTTCTTCCTTTAAACCCTTGCACCCGACCTCTTGCCTTCTTCACCACACCGTCAACCCCCCTCGCTGCTCCTCCGAACACCACCATGAGCACCAGCGGCGACCATCACCATCAGCCACCCTCTTTTGTTGCTGCACCCTCGCTGAAACCCATCCCGAAGATCCATCGTCCGAAACCCCCTTGACCCCCAACAGCCAATCGAAGCCTCCACTGCACCACCAAACGCCACCCTCCTTCCATCGTCACCGCAGCATAAACCCAAGCACCCGAACCCCCGAATAGCCGCCTAAACTCCATTTTCTACCTTGTGCCCTTTCTCGAACCCGAATAGCAAAGCCACCATCATCGCAACCGGCCACTATTGCTGTTGATGTCGCTATTACTGTTGCCGTTGCCTTTTGCCATCGTCGCTGCCCATGAGCCGTGACCGCTATTTTCTTCGTCGTTCCATCATAATCGTCATGTAAGTCAAGTTCTATAGAACCAACTTATTGTTCTCATTTAAGAAATATTTTTGATCTCCGCAAGTAGCTCCTTAGCTTGTTTATCGTATCTCAATTGATTGTTACATTTCCAAAGAAGTTATTACGGATTCATTATCGAAACCAAGTAATAGCTTTCTTTTCATGCCACATCATTGATTCGAACCCTAAACCAAGTTATTTCATCGTCATATACCATATTATTGATTTTTTAATATCCATAACACTTATTCTATTGCATGCACCGCACAAATATATGTAGAGATATATGCTAGTCTATTTTTGATTGTATGAATTATAACAGTATGTTAATGACAGTAAATTTTAAATTGTAGGAGTGATGATCTTCCATCTTGTTAATAGTAGGGATATACCCGAAATAGTGAATATAAATGTTTGATTAAATTCGATTAGAAGAGTACATGTTTTTTTATCTTTGTTGTTGCAAATGAAATTATTATGCCGTTTCCCTTCTATTTATTTCATCTTATAGTGAGTTTATGACCTAGTTGATGATAAAATAAATTAGACCTTTATAAATGAAATTGTAACCCTCTGAATCTAGTTTCTGGAACTTGTAACAGATCAGAATTTTGAGGTGTAGAGTGCAAGATATCATTTTTTTTAGTACTGTTTGGTTTAAATTCAAGATTTCTGTTTAGAAGCATATCAACATAATTTACTAACAGAAAATGCCTTATCAGCAGAATGAAGACATGAAATTAAGCAGGATGTTGCTAGACATGATTATGAGTCGTTTTATAATTTTTAGAAGATTAATTAATGAACTTCCAGTCTCGTTATGGATACAAGAACTTGACCCTAGGTTGCTGCCAAAACTCTAAACCTGTAACGCCCCGAATACCAAAATACGCTAACTCGTAGCTCAACAAGATCTACACTTTACTTTGTACAATTTTACTAGGAATTTAAAACTTTTTATTAGAACATTGTTTTTTTACAACAATAACGTAGCGAAAAATAAATGAAGTACAACAGGGCAGTTTTAACAATTTTGGCATGTAAGTAAACATCAGCATCAAATTCATCTTTACATCTTCCTGTAAGTTCCAAGACCTGCATATGAAACTATGGGCACGTCAGTTGCTTTCAACCGACACAATATTATAAATAGCGATCTTCTCTATGCTGTATTATAATGAAATCTCTTACTTTAACAATCACAAACTTGAATACATATAAAAGTGTAAAGAGTGACTATTCTAATTATGTCAGTGTATGATATGACTTAATGCCTAATGTAGATGTTATACTACAATGACACTAATGCAAATTTGTTCAGATTCTACGCATCCCATACTACATAGGTCCGAGGGCAAGCACCTACGTACTCCACATTAAAGGGTTTAATCCCTCGCCATGATAACTACCCAGTAATAAAATAAAGTTTAGATATTCCACGAGTACGGATTTCATTTCTGGAGATCCTCCGCGCGACTATACAAAATCTTCGTCGTGCGAATATCCCGCAAGTATCCCTCTTGCCCCGGTATACGCATATACACTAGAGTAAGGCCTACTATCCGCCCAACTAATCATGATCCCGGAATCCACCTTCCGATCAATCATAATCCAGAATTTAATTAAGGCTCGCCTCCAATGCAAGCAACCACAGTCCCGGAATCTACCGCCCGACTGGGTCTATAGTTCCGGAATCCACTGCCCAAGTTTACTACATCATCACTTAGTGCCTAATTCTTAATTTTGAACGTTGAATAAATAATACCACCTAGAGCTAGTTTACCCTCCTATCGGTCTTAGACAAAAATACCGAGAACGACAGCCCATATTGGCCACTTCTCAAAAATTAATTATTCATTTCCATTACTTTTCCGGTACCTGGGTATCACTAAGCCTCTAGAATCAACATCTTTCCATGTTCAACAACTTGGGATACTCATACCCTTATAACTTATGTTTATGTATTCATAATTCATTCAAATTCTTTCATTCATTCTTATTTATTCATCAATAAGTACAATCTCAACCTATTCATTTTCACATTGCACTTTTCATATTCATCAAAAACTTCTCAATACGAGTTAATTAAGATTAAAACATAATCTCTTAAAATTTATCATTAAAAACTCATCTCATCATTTTCCTTTGATTTATTTTAAACCAATTCCTAACATCATTAACTTTATATATATTTTTCTTGAGTTCACAGATCATCTAAGCATGAATATGATCTTTATTTTTCCAAAATATAACTTAAAACAGCGAGAATATATTTTCAATCATCTCGTTTAAGTATCATTTCCAAAACAGTAAATTCAAAGTCAGAAACTACATTTCAAGCTATTTGTAAATATCATAGAAAATCATATACTTCACAAAATTTTGCGTTATTTATATAAAAATAAAGGTGTAAAATTCTACTAAAATTTCTTAGTTATAAGTTACCTCAAAATACTGTATCTATAACCCTGAATTCTTCGAAATATACACTAGGGTGGAAATACTGAAATACTGCCACTCTACAGTCTTGTAAAATTCATATAAAATTCAATTCTTTGTGAAAACTTGATTTCTTAGACTTTTCAGAAAGGTTAACGAGTCTACTACAACTTCTTAGTTCTGACTTTTCTCAAATTATTTCATTTACAATGCTGAATTGAAAAATCAAAATGTGTACAGATTTCCAGCAACCAGTCAACTACTAACCACTTCTGAGTTTAGATTTTATTAAAATTGTAAACGACCTCCAAATCTTATGAAATTTTAAAGGGATATTCCTGACACATACAAGATGCTCCCAAAAAAAATTTAGTTCTATATTCTAACTATTTTATTAAATACGATTTTCTGATGTGCAAACAAAATTCAAAACAGTAACTTTTCTTGGCACGAATTAGCAACTTTGAGTACAAAATTATATCAAATTCATTCAATACAATCATAATATATTACCATGCACCCAAACAACATCATTTCAACTTATCTACAAGATAATCTCTCATATAGCATGCATTTTATTTAAATATCATTATCACAAACTAACCACTACTCATATGTATAATCAATTGTATATATCAATTTTCCTACACATGCATGATACTATAGTTTAGAAAGTTCAAGAAGTCACCCATCTCAATGAAGATTCTAATGTAGAAGAAGACTCCTAGAAGTTGCTCATAGTTCCAAGAATGAGACTCCCTTCTCCTTCTAGTAAGCTCTCCTTCCTCCAAGCAAAAACTCAAACAAATCTCTCTCTTTCTTTTCCTCTCTTTCTTATCTTTTGTTTCTTTTGATTTTTGGTGCACGATTATGAAGAAAAGGGGGTGGTATTTATAAGGTTTGAGAATACTCTTCTACTACTCAAATTAAGTGTTCAATTTCATAACCTATATAACCTCCTTAACTTAAATGCCCACTCACACAATCCCAACTCTTCCCCTCCTCCATGAATTGGCTGGCCAAACCCCCCTTTTGTGGCTCTTGGGTTGCACTACGTGCACGTGCAACCCATAAGCACTCACTCTCATTTGTTACTTATTATTTATTTGATTGTACATATTGTTTTTTTATGAACCGAATAGAGTCTTGCGACTCCAGCCAAACAGTCAATAATATATATGAAAAGAAGTACAGATAAAGTTTTACAAGTTGTAAAACCAAACAATACAGGTGAATAAAAAATAATCCCCTTAGAGCAGCACAATAACAAAGCCTCCAAAAACACTAATTACAACTACACAGACGGAAGAAACCCAACTAGATAACAGACTGGTCAGCAGAACTGGATGGGAACAAAGTCGCCCTCCGATCCCCAAGACAAGGAGGGGACGAGGTGGATGATGCGCTCGAGCAAGGCTGCGAAAGGAGAGCGCTGGGGGAGGCACACGCCAAGCAGGCTGAACGCGGTGGATCAAAAAACCAATCGAACACCGATAGGTGCCATGTCCCAGGCCTCAACGGTAGACGAACTCCGCGGGGAAAAGAAGAGCCGATCCAGGGTGAAGTAAACTGGTGAAATCCAGCTGCACCCCTTAAAGGACTCAACCGCGGCCTATAATCCGCAATGAACAAACCGAAGCCATAAAGGGCAAAAACAACGAAGCTAAAACGGGCTCATAGCAAGTTAAGACGGAGGAATCAAGCATTTACAACCAAAGTCCAACAAAAAGAAGAGAGGAAGCAAATTCCTCTAAGACAACTCGATTATGTGTTCCTCTAAAACGAACACATAATCGAGCCAATAGAAGCTTATTACAGAAAATGCTTAGCACACATCATAGCAGAAGACAAGTAGATGGCCGCTCCTTCGAGCGCACCAAAGCGCCAATCCAACATAATAGCCCAATACCCAAAACAGACCTGGGATCCGTCCAAGAATAGGCAAAATAACAACATCCAGAGAAATATCACCAGCAACAGAAAATAAGCAACAAACAAACCAGCTTAGAGCCAATAGAAGCTCACAAAAACTAAACAGAAATAAGATTAAGAACAAAGGAGTACAGAAGAAAATAGCAACTACTGCGCTACAAGCGTGGACAAAACCAAAATCCGAGCAAAAATGCACATCTGCGCAGACGCAAAAAGAGAAGATCCCAAACATCTTCAAGCCTGCGAACAAGAGAATAGGTAAACAAGAATAGAGTTAATCAGAGGAGAGAAACCAATGCAGTACTATAAAAGAGAAAAGATCATAAAGCATTAAGGGTACGGAGACATAGTAAGGCGTCATCTAGCCTATGACCGAAAAGAGAGTCTCTAGCTTTGATAGTAAGCGTCGAAGACCAGAATTTAAAGAAGAACAAAAAATTTGCTATTATGAGTTGGATAAAGGAAGCACAGTGTTTGAATAACCTCTTATTTCTTTCCATCCAAATGGTCCAAATAATAATTTAAACCGATAAATTCCATGATCTGTGGTACTTATTAACCGAGGCGAGAGTAGACCAGCATGAGTGTAAATTGGAAGGAATAGAAGGGAATTCCCATGCTAGGGAAGTAATTTTCCACAACGGGCGCGTGAAAACGCAACCAACAAACAGGTGATCTGCGTCCTCTAAACAATTAGAGCAAAGGGGACACAACTGACCCCATGCTAAATTCCTTTTGTTGAGAATTTCAACAGTAAGCAGCCTATTGTTGAGAGCGATCCAGGTAACAATTTTAACTTTGAGGGGAGCACAAGATTGCCAAATGAAATGAGCGAAAGGGGAGAGGATGCCTCTAAAGTTAAGAAAATGGGAAAAAAATTTAACTGAGTAAATCCCCGCCGGGTTCCAATGCCAAGAGATATCTTCTTTTGGCCGCCACTCAAAATTGTTAAGGGATCTCAGGAGTTCATTAAAGTCAGAAGTTAAGTGAGTTGGAAGACTGTCGAAGAAAGGGATAAGCCAATGTCTTTGCGATTCAATTAGGGTAAAGGAGTCTACTACTGTGGCTAGGGGATTGGATGCCAGGCGGAAGAGAGCAGGGAAGGAAGAGGCAAGTTTGGAATTTCCAATCCAAAGATCAGACCAGAACATTGTCTTAGAACCATCGAAGCAATCATGGATGATGCTGCATTGGAATGCATCGGCCGCTTTCCAAATTCCCTTCCAGAATGGGGAGGCGTTGCGATGGATAGTGGTGGGGAAATCCCACCACCGTCGGTTGGAATAGCAGTTTGCCTTGATGCTGTGGATCCAAGGTAAATGATCACATTTAAAAAACCTCCAGAGCCATTTACCCAACATGACCAAATTATGGTGTCTGAGGTTCAAAACCCCTAATCCCCCAGCCTCTTTGGAGGAACAAACCAGTTTCCAATTGCTAAGGTGAGAACCTGGCTTGTGATTGGAAGAACCTGACCAGAAAAAATTACTTCTGATTTGGTCTAACCTCTTGATAACCCAAGAGGGAACATAATAGAAAGACATCATGTAGAGAGGAATAGCTAAAAGGACCAAGTTAAGAAGGATAAATCTACCTCCACGAGAGAGGAGTTTCCTAGTCCAAACATTTAACATGGATTCTACCTTGTCAACCATCGGCGACCTGTTGGATTTTTGCAGTTTCCCCCATCTCAAGGGGATACCCAAATACGTAATGGGGAAAGAAGCAATAGGGCAGTTGAAGAAGTTGGAGATTTCGATCTGGAGGTTGGGAGAACCTCCCAACCAGAGAACCGAAGATTTTTGAAAATTGATCGAAGACCCGAAGCCAGTTTGAAACAGTAAAGAAGGAGTTTAAGGTTGCGGAGAGCGTGAAGGTTTGATTTAGCGAAAATGATTGTATCATCCGCGCATTGCAGGTTAAGAACACTATGAAAAAGGTGCGAGTCACCCAGACCCTCAATGACCTGAGCTTTCCATGCATTGCGCAGAAGTTTGCTAAAAACATCTGCCAGTAGGGAGAATAAGAGGGAGGAGAGAGGGTCACCTTGGCGGAGGCCACATTTAATTTTAAATTTGTGACCTTCGGAGCCGTTAATAATGATGGAAGTGGTGCCTGAGAAGAGACTGGATTTAAGCCAAGCGATCCATTTGGGACTAAATCCCCTATTAATGAGGATGTCAAACAGGAAGTCCCAGCTGACATTGTCATAAGCTTTTTGGAAATCTAGTTTGAGAAGAATACCTTCTGAGTGAGAGCTGTGACATTGAGAAATAATTTCTTGGGCCGATGCCACACTATCAAGGATAAAATGATCCCTGATAAAACCCGATTGGGCGAAATCAATTAGTGGAGGAATTACCTCACTGAGTCGCGCGGAAAGGACTTTCATGATGATTTTGAAAGTGGTGTTGATAAGGCAAATAGGCCTAAAGTTCGACACAGAGTGTGCTCCCAACATTTTAGGGATGAGCACGATGTGAGCATAGTTGATACGATCGAAGGAAAATGATCCCTGATGAAGATCCGTAAACATACGGAGGAGATCATCTTTAAAATTGTGCCAGAACCTTTGGAAAAAGAAAGTAGGGAATCCGTCTGGTCCTGACGCTGAATCGCTTTTTAAAGCGAAAACAGCCGATTTAATCTCCTCCAAAGAAAAGGGAGCTTCAAGGGAAGAAAGGTCCTGAGACAGAGTACCGTAAAGTTGGTGCCAATCGAGGCTAATGGATCGCTGTTTGTAAGAACCAATAAGATTTTTATAGAAGGAGAGGAAAGTCCGATGGATCTCCTCGTCGGAATTAAGGTCGACACCATTGTCTGAGATCGAAGAGATACGATTACAACATTGCCTGTGGGACGCAAAATTGTGGAAGAAAGCGGTGTTGCCGTCACCTTACTTTAACCATCTAACTCTGGCTCTTTGAGCCTATTTGATGTGGTCCTGATAAAGAAAGTTGGCGAAATCTCACTTACAAGAAAGCCTCTCGGCTCGAGCTGAGTCAGAGAGAGGACTCTGCTCCTCCATCTTATCAAAAGACTCGATGGAAGCTAGAAGAAAGTTTTTTTAGGAAATTGGTGTTATTCTATCTATCATTACGCCAAATCTTGCAGCCAAATTTGATAGCATGAAGTTTGAGGAGGATGCTACCCAGACCAGAAGATCCAGTAACTGCGGATAAGCATTCCGCTATAAGGTTGACAAAGAGTTGGTCATGTAACCAAAATTTTTCGAAGCGGAATTTATGAAGATGAGGGAAGGAGAAGTTCGAGTAAAGGGCAATTGGAACATGGTCAGAGGAGAGGTTGGGTAAGGCCTTGGCGAAGGAGTTGTGAAACTGGTTAATCCAGCTAAGAGAAACGAGAAACCGGTCAAGTTTGGCCATCGACGGATATTGACGAAGGTTGGACCAGGTAAACGATCTACCGTTAAACGGGAGATCGGTCAACTGCAGATCACGAATGCAATCATTGAAAAGGGTGGATTGAAAATCATAGGGGGACAGGGTTGACCTTTCGGAGGAGAATCTGGTGACATTAAAGTTCCCACAAAGAAAACAAAGATCAGTCGTAAAATTATAGAGAGATTGGAATTCATTCCAAAAGAGAGGACGCTTGTCAGAAGTGGAGGGACCATAAACCGAAATTGTCGTGAAGGAACAATTGAGAGCCGTCTAGTGCAGCTGGACGATAAGAAAAAAGTTAAGACGATGAACCGAGATTAGAGAGAAAACTGACTCTTTGAATCCTAAGAGGATGCCTCCCCTAGATCCTATCACGTCAAGAGAGATCCACCTGGGGATGATGGATCCTCCGATGGTGCGAAAGATAGAAGGGGAGGGAGAATCGATCTTCAATTCTTGAATAGAAATAAGGTCACAGCGAGAAGAGTTAATAAGATGAAAAATAGCCCTTTGTTTAACGGGACAATTGAGACCCCGGATATTCCAAGAAATACTAATCATGGAGAATGAGATGCTCCAGAACTCTGTTACGTTCTTTCTGCCTAATGGAGAAGATCAAAGACGAGTTATCCGAGTCTACAATAAAATTCATATCCTTGGCACAATTAGCCAATTGTAGATTGGAAAAACGGTCAAATTGCGAATGGAATATAGACCCCATTAAATTTTGATACGGTTGGGAAGGGGGGAGGGACGATTTTGTGCCGGGATTATCTAAAGCTAGCAGAATAGTTCTGGGAGAAAGAGTAGTAAAAGCTTTCGCTATTTTTTTAGCTAGGATCCGGGCGCTTAATCAAATGAGACGGTGCGGTTGCCTATCATCAGACGAAAGCTTAAAACTGGAGCCTCCTTTCTCCTTAATAGGAGTCCGAGAAGGAGGAATGTCAAGGTTGTCTATATAAGATAAAGTGGATATAGTAGGAGAGGCTTTAGAAAGGAGAGATTTCGCAATATCGACCCTAGACCGAGAGCAAGGAAGGAGAAGATCAAAGGAGCAGATGGTGGGTGATAAAACACCCAGTATCACCTCCCCCACTGCCCTCAGTTCGGGAGGAACCCAAGGGAAAAACGAAGAAGAGAAACAGGGTGGCAAAGAGCCCAGAAAGGGCGATAAGAAAATGTGCTAAAACACCACGAAAGCTCCAATAGCCGAGCAGGATCATTAAAAATAAATTGAATGAAAATAATGGAATTAGACACAGGAAATACCTGTTTGAGAGAACGCTTACGCTCCAGCTCCGCTTCCTCAACTTGAAGCAAGTCATCTTGATCAGTCCAATCCTCATCTTTAGAGGATGTCGACTTTTTGACCTTGATGGGGGGAAGAGTCGGAACAGAGGCAGTGATGCAAGGGAAATGCGCTTGCCATTGAAAAATATCCCAATTGGAAGCATAATGAGGATTTACTTCCCAAGCTGGCCACTGAGAGGCGACAGATTGCGACTTGGAAGCAGGAGGAGAAGAGGAGGGAGACAGCGTAGGGGAGGTCCTCTCCAGGGAAGCTGGCTTAATTGGAGCGGTGGGAGGAGGTTGAGGAGGAAGGGCCGACGTAGAAGAAGGAAAGGAAGTCGGCACCTTCACAGCCTGATTAGAAGAGATATCGGGGTTGATTCAAACCAAATTTGGTGCTTTGGGGGGAAAGATATTGTTGCTGCTAGACAGAGGATACCTTTTCCTGGAGGTGAACTTTTGAGTCCCTTTCCACTCCATTTTGGAAGAAGAGGATGAGCCAGGGTGGAAGGGAGCGGAGGACATAGATGGCTTAGAGGCTGGCTTCGGGGGTCTAAGGGATGGCAAAGGAAGAGAGGCACTAGGGTTCACCACGTCATGATATTGCACGGAGACGGTGAATGAGACTAAACCGTTATTCAGGGAATAGTCCTCGATACGATCTTGACGCGAAGGCACTCGAAAGGTAGCTTCCACTTGAAGACACCCCGAAGCCAACTTAGCCGAGGAGGATATGCTAATGATCTCTCCAATGCATTTGGACATTTCACTAACTAGGCTCAAGGATTCACAGAAAGGGAGAAGGCCTAGGAGCGTGACCTTGGTAGCAGAGGTGCCGATAGGTTGCGTCAGAAGACCTAATTGAACTCATTTCCGAATAGAAAGGGTGATGGTTCCAATTGCCAGGGAGGAGTTATCAATCAGTTCTTCTAGAATTTTGGGGGAAGGACAGCGGATAATTACATCGTCGTTAGAACAAGAGCTAAGTACTCAATCCCACTCTTTAACATTGCAGGAAATGTTGAGGAAAGAGTTTAAAGTGAACAAGGGTATCGAACCTCCACTGAAAGAAATAGCACTATAGGTGTGAAAGAATTTCAACCTATCGGATAATTCCATGAGAGGAATAAAGACCTGAGTCACGGTAGGCTTGGGAGTGAGAACTGGTGAAGCAGTCAGTGAGGGAGGAGGAGGGAGAGTGCTGTCAGAGAGTCGACTAGTGATCGGAGGAGTGGGAAGAAAGGGGGGACTTAGAAGAAACTTTCTGCTTCTTGGCTTTGGATACTTGATCGTCTACTAGCTTGCGCTGCAGCGATGGAAAGTAGAGAGCTGCCAGGACCTGCTACGATATTGGAGCTCCCAAAGTGAGACCCAACAGTTTTTGAAGAGCAAAACAATGAGCGCGCACATGGCCGTACTTGAGACAAAAAAGACATTTCATTTTGAACGTACAGAATTTCTTTACGTGTCCATTCTGAAAGCACTGATAGCAGCGAGGAGGAGAACGAAGAGATTGAGAGAGAGGGGAGAAAGAAGATGAAGAGTTAGGAGTAGAGAAGTGGCGGGAAAAGGGGTTCTTGGAACCCCCAGGAAGTTTCTCGAGTATGGGCTTTGGAGGCCCAGATGAAAAATACTTAGGTGGCGAGCCGTAGCTCAATATTTTGCCGTTAAAAATCTTTTTTTTTTAATTTTTTTGACAACTTCTACCCATGAGAGTTCTATGGGCCCAAAAGAGCAAAATGCTCAGGGAAAAGGCCTAACAGTAGTGAGCTCCGAAACTGGCAATGGGGATGGTGGGGCTATGCCTGATGCCAGGAGCCTCACAGAGTACCGACGGAGGGAAAACGGAGGAGAGAGAGGAGGGGAAAAGGGGAAGGAATCCCTAGTAGGAGAGAAGAGAATAAGCGTAATAGATAATAACCTGCTCCCACCAATGGTCAGATCGACCACTCCAAAACAATCAACTCCGCCGAGATGGAGTGAAACCTAGAATCACAGATGCTGAATTGAAAATGGTAGTCTAAAAAAACTTATAGTGATGGGTTTGGGATAAGAAACGGCAACAGAGAAACCTTCCTCGGAAGGAGGGTCACTGGAGCAGCCGCAGTTGGAGTATAGGGGGGCTCCAAGAGCTAGAGCGCGCCGAGGCAGGAACTGATGGATCTACTCTGTAGGCAACACCGCGCAGAGGGCGAAACCTACCTAAAATGATGCCGACAGACTGGGGGAGCTCCACCAGCAGACGCCGCTAAGGGGAAGAACCGGAGGGGACGGGAAAAGGAGGGTGCGAAAACGATGATGCAAGGCTAAGATATGAAACGGGTATGGAGAGCTTGGAGAGACGGGGAACTTTAAAGAAGGGAAAGGTAGGAGAAAAAGGGTAGGAGTGCCGAATTTGAGGGATTATTGAGGAAGGAAGAAGAGAGAGCTTGTCCTTCAGATTGTACATGTTGTTTACATGACAAGTGTACAACTAATTGTAGGATTTTTCTTAGTGGGCTTCCTCTTGTGAGCTTGGTTCAATTTTATTTATTTATTTATTTTATTTTAATCGGCTTAAAGTCTTCTATTAGACCTATGGGTTCTAATATGCAACTGAAAATAAATGAAAGGAAATTATGCATAACTTTTAAATAAATTTAGAATGAAAATAATGATATGAAAGCACACATGCGTTGCACGTGAAAAAATGTATTTTTATTCAAAAATCTAATACGGGATGTTACAAAACCTGTAAAGAACAGACTAATAGACCTAGCTACCTTAATCGAAACGTGTTGTGTAAATATGCGTTGGAACCGGCAGGGTGTCTAGTTTCTGGAACCCATGACGGAACCTGATTTGCTTTTCTGTTGCAGCGAGAAAGTCAGTTTTTATACATCAACATTTGGTGTCTAGAATTTGTGTTCTCGTGTTATTAAGTTTGAATATGTTATTTTTGCACTATGAATGAAATGAAATATACCACGCATTGCATAGCCTTGACACATTCTTGACATTGCCTCGATACCTCTGTTCTTATCGATTGTACTGATTGCATGTTCATAATTGAGTATAATAAAATGATAACAAGCCAGGGTAATAAGGGTCGACTTAGTAGTGGATAACATCAGAGACTGTACTTAAAGAAGGGGACCGTATTTCTCTATTGTTTATTGTTATGATTATGGATTATGGATTATGGATTATTGATTTTGATTATTGGTTATTGTTGCCGAGTACATGACCTGTAGAGTTCACCACTATAGTCTAAACGATCACTTGATTGTATGCACTCGAACCTGTGGTATGTGATGCATGATTACCATTTTCCTGTCTTTCCACCTTAAGGTCCTCGATAATAAAAGAATTGATAGACTTACGATGGACACTTGAATTTCGACCATGGTTATTGTTATCGACTTTGATTAATGATTATCATTATTGATCATTGCACCATTGATTATAGACTATTGATCTTATGTTCTAGTTCATTGTTCCTTGATATATCATGTTTTATTGTTCACTGCTTGTTACTACTTGCTTTCCGTAACTTGCTTTAACGGAAAAGCCCCCAGCCCCTCCCCCCCCCCCCCCCCCCCCCAACTGTAGATGATGAGCTTACAGGTACACGAAGAGAATTGACTGAAGGACTTGGTGTGCAAATCTTTTGAGGAATGGAGTCAAGATTTTAACCCATTTTATTACCTTATTCTTGTTATTTATTTCTAGTAATATTGTCGTTTTATACATTGTATTACCGGGCATTGACCGAAAGTTTATTCTCCTAGATGTTGGTTATTTTTGGATTATTTGTGGATTTATTTATGGATTATTGTGGATAATTTCATGAATCATTCCAGTTATTCATTGTTTATGTGGTTTCAATATAGCATGTGTGGTTTTGAATATATTTCATATTGTTGAGTTGAATGTTACAGCGTATACATCATTCACTAGGCCTTAGTCTAGTGCCCGTAATTTCGTATTTTGGGAAGCAAGGCGTGACCCTTTTTTTTATATTTCTTTGTTTAATATGTGAATTAGTAGCTCTTGTATTCACAAGAGTTATTTGTTTGTTCCATTTACCATTGTCATAGTATTCTATTTCTATCTTAAATTGATTATAGTTTTGGTTATCCAATATATTTATTATTGGTATTAGTTCTAACGCATGATGTTTGTTTCTTATTGATAATGATTTTTTTCCAAACATTATTTGTGATTTTCCTTTTGAAATTTCTTTTGCTTTGTTAAAGTGAAATTCTATATAATTTGGTATGGTCATTTTAGGGTTTTATGTGACGGGTTTGTATTTTACAATTTTTCGGAATAATGGTTTTAAAGTTATCAGTATTTCTGTTTTTCTACTTCATGCTTAATTGTAAAAGCATAAATATTTCTTATTTGTATACTCATAACCTTACTAATCTCTATAATTTTTATTTCTGATAACCGGTGATATATGACTAAACTTTTATCCTTATTTTCTTCTGCCATACTTATAGAGAAATTCAGTTTTATCGTAAATTTTATTTTTTGGTACATTGAGTTTACTTGTGGTATTCCTATTAAAGCATATTGTGTACTTCATATTATTCTATCGTACATTAAGTATATTTCTAAGGGTGTCTTTATTACTTCCTTTAAATAAGCTTTTATTATTTTTTGTACTGCTCCTAAATGTATGTGTTGTAATTTTTTTTGGTTTTCTCACTTATTTTTTCCATTTCTTGTCTTATTATCCTTTCTGTTATTAATGAAATTACAATTTTTCCTTGATCATGTTAAATGTCTATATGTTGTTTATTATTTATGGCTATTATTATGGTATTCCTTTTTCTTTCAAATTTTGAAAGTTTAAATATTTCTTTCGGGTTTATGTCCAATTTGGTTGCTCTTATTTTATCATATTTCTGTATGTTAGAATCATTTTTTCTCTTCTTCATTATTTTCCTCTCGTTCTAATTGTTCTTTTATTTCTGATATATCTGTTATCACATTTATTTTATATTCTTCTATTTCATCCTCACTACTTCCACTTTCTTCTTCCATTACCATTATGTCCTCATCTTCACTTATTTCTGACCATTCTTCTTCATATTCTATGGGTTCATAGTTTATGTTATATATTTCTTCAATTTCTTTCATATATTTTACATTATATTTCGTTATTTTTGGGAGAGTTGGGTGATGTACGTCCTATTTCTCCACATATATAACAATTGCATTTCCTTGGATTTTTTGGATTTTTTTTCTTTATTTATTTTTTTGAAGTATTTATTTTTATAGGGATTTCTATATTTCTTATTTTTTTGATATTTTTGTTTATATTTTTATATTTTGTTTTTACGTCTTTTTTTATTTTGATTCTTCACAAATGATTACAACCTAAATGATTTGATTTTGATTCTTCACAACACATTCTTTATATATATGTTTTATAGTATTATAGTTGATCTAGCTTGTTAGCGTATTTTATCCTTATAATCTTTTACAAATTATTTTTTATATCCTAAAATATCTGTTTCTGGTTTCACTTTATCAATTCTGTATGCAATATATATGTTTATACTCCAGGGATCTGGTAGTTTAGGAAAAATGAGTCTAAGATTGGACTCTTTTCTTCATTTGTGAAATAGCTTTCTTGAAATTATTCTCTGAATTCGCAAGCATAATTGTCGAAATAACACATGTTGGATATTTCTAGATTGCTTTGTCTCCATTTTTGCTTGATTCTTTCTAAATATAGAGTGTTTTTCTGTTTTTTCATGGACACCAAATTCTATTCTTATTGTTATCTCGTAATTTGTAATTATTTCTTTTAGTCCTAAGGTTCGTTGTGTTGAGTTTTCTTTTGTTCCTTGGTCATCAACTAGTCTTGATTTTTTTTTTATCTTATTTTTTTTTCTTTTGTTAATCCATTTCACCATTTTGCTACTATTCCTATAAAAGTTGCTACTATAAAATTTTCGAACGTATTTCCTGAGAGGTTTTGCATAAACCCTACTATTAAGGATGCCTTTACTTATTCTTCTGTTGTTCTGTCTATATCTTTTACACAGTTTAGATCTAGTCATTATCAATTTCTTGCTATTCCTTTTTCGTAATGTTCTGTAGGTTCATATTGGTAATACCAACTTGCTTCCTCGTTTCTGAAATCTTAATATCTTGTATGTGATTATTTTTTATATTTCTTTAGACAACTTTTCTGTTATTATACTTGTTATTACTAAATATTCTGATATTTCCTTATCGTTTATATTTTTTTCTTTATATTAGTATCGTATCAATTTATCTTATTTTAAATTTTGAAATATTTTTTAATCTTGGTTTCTTTATTTTTTGCATAGTCTCCAGTTTAAATAAATTATATATTTGGGTTTATAAATAATTAGATTTGACAAATGGGTTATATGTAAATTTTTATTTTGAATTATTTAAATAAGTGGTTTAGTTTGAGAAATAATTTTGGAAGTGGGTTAGTTTGGTATATACTTTTCTGGGTTAGTGAGGCAACTACTCCTTACAAATACTCATTTTATTATTAGTATTTTTTAATTCTGTACAATATAGTATGCTAAACCACTTTTGGTCCAATTACTTTTCTAATTTATTTTCTTCTTTCAAAAAAAAGCAAATGTAGGAAGAAACCCCTTAGTATTTTTCTATCCAAATTTTGAAGTGCAACCATATTCCTTAATCAAACCTTACAAAACGTGCAATGTTGTATAAAAGTTATTAGAGAATTTTTCCAATATAGCTTTGTTATTTTCTATTCTAAAAAAAATTATGTGCAATATATTGTACATGTATACTAGTTTCAAATTATATGGTACCCGTATGTCCAGTCACTTGAAGGGTTGATTTTGGCTGACTTGATCAATGCAAAGTTGATTGAGAATCACAATTTTTAATTATGTAGGGTCGGAAATATTTTGTTAATTTTTATTCTAAAAGATAAAAGGTTAAAGATTGAGGTTGTATCAAGTAGGGTTGGCAACTGGGTCGGGCTGACCGGCAACCCGCTCGCCAAAACCCGACCAGTAGATTTACGGTTCGGGTCAGGGTTGAACCCGCGAACCTAAGCGGGTCGACCCGGATCATCTAATATGGATTTCTAATCCGTTGAACCCGGCCCGCTAACCCGCCCACCAGCTTGCGGGTCGACCCACGGGTTTCGAACCGTTCGACCCGCGGGTCCAATAGCCAAAACAGACAGCCAACAGCTGTTTTAGCCATTTTTTTGATTTTTTTGTTTTTTGTTTTCTTTTTCCCCTATAAATATCCCTTAAACCACTCTAAAAATTTCACACCTTACTCTCTCTCTACTAGTACTACTCAATTCAATCTCAATTGATTCAAATTTTTTCAACAAAGAACTAACAACATAGATGCGACAAATTCCGATCGTATTGAATTCAACTTACAACTACATCTACTTCAAGTCTTCAACTCCTCCAAGGCTCCAACAAAGAAGCTCTCTTTCTTTCTGTATACGAGTCCGGACTTCTACTTCTACTTCTACTTCTACTTCTACTTTTATTTTCACGCTCATACTATATACGAGTATCCGCAAAAGTACGGTATCAAAATTTCACAACCCTCTTATTGTCTTGATATTTTTTTGTAGTTATAATTTTTTTTCATATTTGTTTGTTGGTTTTTTTTATCTTCTCTCTCACAACCCTCCTATTATTTTCTATATTTTTTTAGAACTTATCTCGCCTAGATTGTATCTAATAATTTCACTTAAACTACTATATCAATATGTTTAGATCACGAGGTAGCGGCAGTAGCCAAAGTGGACAAGATTCCACTGGCACTTCTTGTAGGCCTCCTATTGTTCCACAAAATGAGCCCGCCGAAGAGTACCCTATGACCGAACACATTGGTACACACGATGTGTTTGTGGGAGACATAGACATAGAAGAAGAACCACAAACACAAGCAACCGAAATAACAAAACCGGGTAGTAGTAGGAAAACTAGAGGGAAAACTAGTGATTAACACAAATTTTATGATTATATTCTGGACGAACAAAATTCGGGTGTAGGCATAAAAATTTGTAAAACATGTTTGAAGCCATACAAATGGAAGAAGGGTGAGGGGACGGGTGCAATAAATCGACACATCCAAAATGTACACAAAGAACTTCTTGTAGACCTACGCGACCAACAAAAAATACACCATAGAACCGGTGTAGTTGATAGCCACTCTTATGATCCCGAACTTGTTCGTCGGGAAATGGCCCGACTAGTAATTAAGGAAGAGTTACCATTTTCCTATTCTGAGAGTAGGGACTTAGGAACTTTTAATCAAACCGCATTAAACCCACATTTTAAAAGAATTCCTATGAATACTTTGAAGTTGGATTGTTTTAAAATGTACAATAAAATGAGAGAAACTTTGATTGTCATTTTATGGAATTTAACTTATAGAGTTTCTTTAACTTCCGATTATTCGAAGTTGCAACAATATTCCAATGATGAGAATAACTTGTCATTGGATCGACAGTGATTGGATTCTTCAAAAAAGGATCATATCATTTGCCGCGTTGCCTTATCCCCATAGTGGTAATGAAATTGCAAATCATATTTTAGAAATTTGTGATGTTTTTCATATTCGTGATAAAATTATGTATATAAATTTTGATAATGCATCTAACAACAATGCATCAATTAGTACATTACAAACCGTATTTGTCACGCCCCGCTTCCCAAAAAGGAATACGAAATACAGATACGTGACTAAGCTCAGCAAATAATTTTTATCACCCATAAGTTGTTAGGATCTTTATAACATTTCACAGGAATAATCAGAGTAGGAAGCAAGAGAAGTCAACCACGCATGCATATATGAATCAATGTACCAATAGAATTTACTTGAAACAAAATGTAATAATCTCAAATAAACCAGATCTGAACAAGTTAATAATTCTGGGTCACATTGCCCAATACAAAATAATCCAAGTAACAGATACATTTATTCAAAATAAGCAACAGAAAATAATGATAATAGCAAAAAACTCCAACATCTAAAATCTCATATCACTTACTCCATCAGGCAACTGGTCACCATGATCTGCAATTTGACAAATTACAGAAAAAAGGAAAAAATAAAACAAAACGCCCGTTAATGCAAGTTACGGGCCGCTTGTAGTGCAGACACAAGTACAGAAAAAGATAAACAAATATAAAATAACAGCAGAAACAAATATAGCATGGAATAGATATGACAGAGTAGAACAGAATGTCTAACATGAATCAGAAAACAGAATCAAGTAACATGGTATGCTAACAGGTACAGGTGATATGCAACAGTTGTCAAGTATTAGACGGTATGCAGACAGATATACAAATAACAGATGTCAAGTAACAGATATAGGTAACAGATACAGGTAACAGATGTCATGTTATTACAGGTCTTGTGTTTTAGTTCTATCTAGGTAGCACTTCATGCGTCCCAGGTTTTTACCACATGATTGCTACTTACATACAAATTATTTTTAGATTTCGAAGGAAATTCTATAGGTTCGTGTACTCAGGTATCAGACAGACAGATAGCAAATGCAGTTCCAGACAGACAGATAGAACCTACGAGTTCTCTTCTGAGTACACCTTCCTATAGGAAAGTGTGCAGTCAGGTAATCAGACATACAGAGTCGTGTATCATGTAGTCATGAACACATAACAGATAACATATAATCCAGGGAAAAACACGGGCCCCCTTCTAAGCACACATTTCTAAATTATCCACTACTAGATCTTTCCCTTAACCCCGGCTTGGTTATTTTGTTATTATTATCAAACAAGCATGTATGTGTCACAAACAGGGCAAGAATAACATGGTATAAATAAGTAACAGGTTCGGGTTGAAAGATAAATATGTACAGGTGAAAGAAAATTTATAAAAGATTAGGACAATGAAAATTCTTGTTCAGGACAGCAAGACAGTATTGCACCAAATTTAAAATTCCCGTTGCTACAAATATACAAACCTGGATCCGTCAGAAAATCTGGGAAATAGAAACTCGACCGAATTTAGAAAAAATATATAAGTCATATGGTATTTCACAAAAATAAGACTCAAAACAGATTTGTATCCAGAAAACATGTTCAGCTAGAAATCAGAAATTTGTATTCATAAACAGGAAAACAACATAAAAACTTACTGATTAAATTCAAGAAAAATCTGGGGTATTTCCTAGTATGTTTAGTATCAGAAAATAAAGTTTCATAATTTTCCAACACAGATAGAATAGTCAAGTAAAATCAGAAAGCAGCAAGATACAGTAGTTTTGTAAATCTGAAATCATCAACACAGCAGTACTAAAGCAGCAATACATTACAAAATATAAATCGAAATCCAAATCCGTCAAAAGGGTGATAAAATAGATACAGAAGGATACAATTCATGTTCACAAAGTTTTTTATAAAAAGCAAGTAGAAACATGTTGAAATTAAGGTTATTTACTGAACAGTATAGAAATTCTACAAGTATAGTAGTTGTTTGCAAGTATATAATAGTTTATAAAAGTTATCAATTAAACCAAAAAAATTAGGAGTTAATCCCAATCAAGTATAGTTGTACTCAGCAAAATATTGGATCAAAATATTATCTTTAACATCAGTATAAAAATAAATAGTCATACAGAATTCATATAAAACTGGATCTGAAATTTTAAGCACATCTGTAGTAAAATAGCCATAATATGCAACTCATAAATCGAAACTGAGATCTGTCAGAAATTCTGGAAAGTATACAAAATTCTCTATAATTCATATTCACAAATAATTTTTATATACTGACCTTAATATGGTCTAAAATACTGATAAAAAATGGGGTATCAATAAAAACTGAAATCTTCTTTATGCATAAAATCAAGTAGTTCATATGTAACCAAATCATAACAAAAAGCAAAATATGATATACTAGATATCCAAGCAACATGGTATAGAGTATTTAGCATGTTTACAACATGTTATACTATGACTAACACAAGCAAGCATTCGTCATCATACGAACAACATGCATGTATATATCAAGAAGTGATCATCTCTAAGTTATTTCATGTCGTGTGTGTAATGAGATAACTACGGGCAAATCAACACATAGAGATAAGCTATAATAGGGGTTTTGCACAAGAATTGTCTCTAGAACAAACCTACACTACATATGGTATTTAGTACTTGTATTTACAACATAAATTAATACAAGTTACTTGCCTTATAGTTGACGACGGGAACGGTGTGAGAACAAGAATAACGGGAACGGATCCCGGGCACTAACTCAATGAACGAGTCACGAACCCACGAACAAAATAACGAACACACGAACACAACGAGATCAAACACGCACATCGAGAGAAGAAGAGAGAGAGAGAGAGAGAGAGAGAGAGAGAGAGAGAGACGGTGCACGGGGAACGGATGACGGCTGAACGGGGACGTTGGCGGCAGTGCTTGCTGCTGCCGTCATTGCTAATTGTCATCGGAAGGGTGACATAGCACAGCAAAAAGTCGACCGAGGGGTGGTCGCGAGCAGGGAGGAAGCATCACGGAGGAGTCTGGCATCGGGGTTGCTGGTGTGTGCGGCTAGCATCGGAGCGAACGGGGAAACGACGCACAGGGGAGGCACGTCGCTGGGCGGCAGTTGGCGTCGAGGTGCCGAGGTGAAGGCGCGGTGCTGGCTGCAGGGGGTTGCACTGGAGTATGGCGGCGCTAGGGATAGGTCGGGAGAGATGGGTTGAAATCGGGAGGGAGGGTTTTTGAAGAGGATGAGAGGTCGGGGATGAGATATAGGCAGGGGCTAGGGTTGGTAGGGTGAACTGGGGTAGGGAATAGTATATATATATATATATACATATTAGAATTAGGGTTAGGGGTGTATAAAGGGTTATTGGGTATTAGTTAATGGGTAATTAGACCCATTAAGAAACAGAATAGGATTTAATTGGGTTTCAAATAATAAAATCTAATAAGGGGATGAGAACAAAATAAATGAATAAAATGGGACATGAACAATTAAAATAATGGGGATAAAATATAATGGCCCGATCAAACAGAGATGAAATAATATGAGACAATTGAATCAAGAAGATCAAATAAAGGACGACAACTCAAATAGATGAATATATAGAAAATGAAGATCCAAAATACGGTCCAAAAAGAGATACAATGAGAATAAATACTCAAAAATAAAAATACACCCAAAAATACAGAAAATGAAAAACAGGGATTACAGTATTAAACCCTTTATCTGACAATATTTTTTATATTATATGTGCATGTCATATTTTAAATTTATGTGTTCAAGATGCATTAAAAATAGCCGACCCATATATAGTTAACATTAAAAATTGTGTACATTTTATTGCATTAAGTGGCCCTATATTTCATGAATGGAAAGCATGGTGTAGGCTTAAAAATGTACATTTTAGAAAATTTTCAAAGGATGTTAAACACCGATGGAACTCTACTTATGATTTGCTACAAGTTGTTACTGAATTTAAAGCATGTATAAATGATTTTTGTATAACAAAAAATATGCCAAATTTTCAAACGACTTGCGAAGGTTGGTTTTATGTCGAATCTTTGTTAAAACTTTTATAACATTTAAAACCGCAACTTTAAAATTTTCAAAATCTTATGAATCTACTTCTAGTAGCATTTTTATTTCAACAGTTACTATGATGCAAACTTTCAATGTAATGATCGATAATGCTTTTATTAGTCATATTGTGAAACCTGCATACACCAAAATTTTGAAGTATTTTAATCCTCCTATGTTGTATTTTATTGCCACTTTGATGGATCCTCGTATCAAATTAGAATGTACGAAGAGTTTGATTGAAATGTTTTTTACTTTACTTGGGGAAGATGAATCTAAAATTTATTGCGGAACATTTTTAGCTAAATTTGAATCGATATTAAATAACCTATATGATTTTTATGGTAGAAGTTTTGCATCTAATAGTACAACTAGTTTAGTTAGTTCTTCTTCTGCTACTTCTAGAGGTAAGGGTAAGAGTAAATTAGATGATGCCACATTTAATTTACTTGCACAAATTCAATCAAAAAAACTTAGGACTAATCAACCAAATGAATTACATTGGTATAATCAACAAGATTCTGAATGTTTTACTTCTACACTTGATATTTTACAATGGTGGGAAGACCATGAACATACTTATAGTATTCTTAAATATATGGCTGAAGATCTACTAACTCCTCCTATCTCTACAGTTTCTTTAGAAAATGCATTTTCTACAAGTGGCAGGGTTCTAACCGATCACAGAAATCGCTTGAAGCCCCAATCGTTGGAGATGCTCGTCTGCACAGAAGACTGGATGAAGGCAGAAGATAAGACTCAAGAAAAAGGGTTCGACACGTCTACAAGTGGAAGCAACTCGCCGGAAGAACAACAACAACAACAATAGCAACCGACATGAAAAATTGAAGACCAACAACAACAACAAATTGAAGACCAACATATGCAAGAAATTTGTAAATGTATAAAAAATTGTAATAAATCTTTGTTCCTTATAAATAAGTTGAAAAATTGAAGAAAATTGTCATTTTATAGTAAAAAATTGTAATTGTATAGAATAAATTTATAATAATTCTTTGTTTCTTATAAAAAAAATAATTCTTTGTTTCTTATAAAAAGGTTGGAAATTTGTATAAGTTGAAATCATATGAATGATATATACATTTTTTTATAGCAATTTCACTCTTTAATTACTACTACTGCTGCTGCTGCTGCTGCTGCTACTACAATTTTTTTTTAATTTTAAAAAAAATGTTGAAACAAATTTTAATTTTAAAAAAAATGTTGAAACAAACGGGCCAACCCGCGACCCGACCCGGGTTTGACCCGAATGGGTTCACGAGTAGGCCAGGTTGAGATTTCCCTAAGCGAACCTGGCCCAGCCTGGCCCGGTTAACCAACTAACCCGAACCCGGACCCGCCCTACTTCGGTTCCAACCCGGGCGGGTTCGACCCGACCTGGCCCGGTCGAACTGGTTGCCAACCCTAGTTGTATGGGTGGATTAATCTTGGTTTCCTTACCTGTCTCCACTTATGCCTTAGATCTCTCCCTCTTTTCCTTAGTCTATTATCCTTATTTGTTATACAAATTTTGGTCGGAGAAAATGAATACTTTGGTCACTCTAGTGAAATCTAGGTCAATTTAACGACACGTGCATGTTGAATAATTAGAATTTTTCTAACCCACTTTTTGAAAATATTTACTAAACTGATCCACTTTCAAAAATATTTACCCAACTGATTATGTTTTGGACACGTCAGCATAAAACGCTATTGGCAATAACAACATATGTTATTTTAATTCAGTTGTTGCTAATAGCGGCACATGTGGGAAAAAAATTATTGCCGCTATTGAGAGTAACGACATAGGTATATCTCGCATTCACTTAGTAATTCTCTGATTTGAGTAAAAAGAATTGTAAGTGAAAATTGCTTACAACTCATGCCGCTATTCTCAATAATCGCATAATTAACATGATGCCGCTATTGGCAATAACAACATCAGTATAATCCACGGTGAACTCCTAAATTCGTGCAGATGCATCAGCTTCAAACCTGATTTCGACTTTGATACAACTGGCGCTGTGACATTTACTCGATACCTGGATCTGACCCATACCCGACCCAGACCCGGCATTGGACTGGAACCGACCTGATCTATACAAGTCGAGGTTTGGGTCCTAAAATAGGACCCTGTGCACTTCCGGGTCCGGGTCCGGGTCCGCTTAAAATAGAACCAACCCGGACCCGAACTCCGACCCGTTAAAAAGAACCCCAAAAAATATGGAATTTGAATAATTGGGTTATAAGGATATACATGTAAATAGTAATTGTTGAATATAGATGTGTAAATATAATATTTATTCATGTACTTAAGTGCAAAAATTGTTGGAATCGTAGGGTATCAGGTGCAAAAATATATAATTACAAATATTTATTCTCCGCTACCAGACCCAATAGTTAGACTTTTTAAACTAGGATCCGGACCCAGACCCGGTTCTCGCAAGTCTGGGTCCGGGTCTGGGTCCAATTTTTGGACCCGTGAGGTACCGGGTCCGGGTCCGGGTAGTGGAAGACCCGATACCAGCTCTAGATCTAACCAGTATCTCTCAAAACTCAAAATATGATAGTTGTAGATCTTTTTTTTGGTGTTTCATAACATTTTCAATCATCTTAATCGAAGTTCGGATGAAAAAGTTATGCCCATATTATGTAGCGATGTCGAAACTGTTCAGAAAAATTGTAAGTGAAAATTGCTTGTAACTGATGCCGCTATTCCCAATAACGGCATACATAACCTGATGCTGCTATTAGCAATAATGGCATCAGTATAATCCATAGTGTATTCAAAGATTCTGGACAGTTTCAACATCGCTACGTAATCTGTGCATAACTCTATCATCCGAACTCCGATTAAGATGATTCAAAATGCTATGGAACACCAAGAAATGATCTACAACTTTTATATTTTGAGTTTTGAGAAATATTAGTTGTGTCAAGGTCAAAATTGGGCTTGAAGTTGACGCACCTACACGAATTTTGGAGTTCATTGTGGATTATATTGATGTCGTTATTGCCAATAGCAGCATCAGGCTCATTATGCCGTTACTGAAAATAACGACATCAGGTATAAGCTTTTTTTACATATAATTGTTTTTACTCAAGTTAGAGAATTTCTAATTGAATGCGAGATATACTGATGTCGTTACTCCCAATAGCGACAACGAATTTTTTTTACAGGTGCCGCTATTGGGGACAACGACATCAAAATAACATAAGTCGTTATTATCAATAGCATTTTATGCTGATGTGTTCAAAACTGGATCAGTGGGGTAAGTATTTTTGAAAGTGGATCAGTTTGATCAATATTTTCAAAAAGTGGGTTAGTACAGAAATAGTTTGAATAATTAACGGTCGTGCAATATTTATGCTTCTATATTAGTTTAAGAGATAATATCGTGGCAAATGCAACTTGTTTAAATTCTATATACTCTCTATGTATAATTGGTCCACTTGTGAAAACCAAAATGTCTCATCGTTGCTAGTTCATCAAGTTACTAGTCCCTAGATTATCTACTACATCAAATACTAGTACTTTATTAATCTCTTTATTTGCCTCTCTTTTATTATACTAGTATTTTTCATGCGAGATACACGTTTTAATAAGAGTTGGAGAATTTTCACGTACGGTATACGTGTTAAGAAATAGTTTTGGAGTTGGCCGTACATTGCACGTCATTGGAAAAAATATTTTGAAAGAAAGCTACAATTTGTACGTGCAATGCACGTGTTTATAAGTAGAATTTGAGTTGTACGTGCAACATATGTGTATGTTTAGTGTTAAAAACATATTATAAATTTTTTTTGCACGTGCATTGCACGTTTTTTTTTTATTAACGCAGATAGAGTCCTAAGACTCAAGCCAAATAATCATAAAAAAGGAGGTCTGTACAAGGTGAATTTTACAAAGGATAAAATTACCCAAACACTAATAACAAAAACGCTACCGACAAAGAAACGAAAACAAAACAGATTTTTGCCGAAGCGAAACAGCTACAACCAACAACCAAGCGACCACAATCTAAACTATAGCACAGACCGCAGGAGAGGAGATCGCGGTGATCAGATCAACCAAGACGAAACGGTCGCGACAACTGAGAGCAGCCCACAACGGATCCCAGAACGACAGAAGCAGCCAAAGGCTGAGCAACCCAACCGTGCGAAGATCCGTCCCCGAAGGAAGAAGGCAACGCACATCCTCCACCGAAACCAAACTCAGGCTACGCACCACCAAATGGACAACCTCCTTACCAAACAGGACAAAAGATGCGCACCAAAAACAGTAAAACAATAAATGTAGCAGCCAGACAAGAACAATTGAAAAAAATCACATAG
>CM030362.1:287143506-287188441 GCA_017893485.1 Hemerocallis citrina
TCCACCCGTACTACTACCTCCATATATACTAGGAGGAGCTATAGGACGGAAACGAACAAATACAAACAGAAGAACAAAAATAGCTGCCCGCTAAAGAATGCAGAAATTGTGCAGAGAGCAGACTACAAACCATCGCAAGCCTAAAAAAACAAACACACTCACGGCGAGCAGCCATCAAAAAACTCCCCAAAGAGAACAATAAACAAAGAAGTACACAATAAGTACGAGGCACCACATTCATGGTGCAACAACGCTGCCAAACAACACAGTATACCCACCAGAGAACAAACGGAGCTTTACATCACAGAGAACAACAAAAACAACATTTGCATTGCACGTTTTAAATAGGCAATTTTCTGTTTACTTGTTTGTTTTTGTTGTAATTAATGAGAGAGTTAGAGTTGCACGTACAACACATGGGTTTGTATTAGCATTGGTATCGGGTCGGGTCCTTCACTACCCGGTCCCGGACCCGGTCCCCTACGGGTCCAAAAATTGGACCCGGACCCGGACCCGTGAGGACCGGGTCCGGTTCCGGGTTCGGGTCCTATTAAAATATTCCTACCCGTTCGGATAGGAGCGGGAGTGTGAACAGCGAGCGGATGCAGCTAGTGGAGAATTTAGAATAGAGGAGAGAAGAAAAAAGTATGAGTTTTGAGTTTGGAATAGGACTATTTAGAATTGAGGAGGAAGGAGGGGAGGGATGAAGATAGAATATTTATTTTTAGGTTGATTTTTTGGGTTTTTTTTAACGGGTCCGAGTCCGGGTCCATGTCGGGTCTTTATTGAGCAGACCCGGACCCGAAAGTACAACGGGTCCCATTTTAGGACCCGGACCCGGATAGTCCGGGTCGGTTCCGGTCTAATGCCGGGTCCGGATCGGGTCGGAATTGGGTCTAAATTTCGGGTATTTATATCAATGCTAGTTTGTATATTGACAAATGACAATCCCAACTCTCCCATTATAATATTAGAGATTAGGGATTAGAGATATTCACCCCATAGAGGTGGAGTATTAAAGAGAATTTATCGTAAATGCTGACAAGTACACGCGTGTTTAGTCTCAATTGATCCAATGGAGTATTAAAGAGAATTTATCGTAAATGCTGACAAGTACACGCGTGTTTAGTCTCAATTGATCCAATATATTGAATATTGGAACAACCGACAACAAAGCGAGTTCACAAGTAGTTTATTCCGGAAATGATTATTGATAATCTACTTAACTTTCTAGTGTACGAAAATTCTCTAAAATTTACCCTTGCTTAACTTCACTTGTGAAGATAGAAAATGTCTCCTTGTAGCTCATCAACCTAGTAGTCTATACTATATCGAACATTACTTATTACAGCATCCGCAACCGTGTATGTTAAAATTAACAAAATGCATAAATAAAAATAACATTTCGTTATTTTGCTGCAGTGGTAAAATAATAAAAGATAGCAAAGTTGAAGAAAATTTGAAAGGTCGAAACATGATGCCATGTTTCGTCGGAAAAGAAAAAATTTAGAAAAAATAATTTTATTGCCGGATGAAACATGATCACACTTTTGCAAATGAGCAAAAGTTTCGGACGAAATTTTTGAACGCTTTTTGCCACTAACTCATTAATTTATAGATTAATTAAAATACTAAGCTTAATTATCTAACTCATTAACTAATTAATTATCTAATTAAACTAATTAACTAATTAAACACGTAACTAACCATACAATTCTCCTCGGATGAAACATCAAACATTATGTTACGTTCGATGGATTAAAAATATTATGAAATATTTGGGAAGAAAATATTAGGAATTATGAGGATCTTATTGAGTCTTTGACATAATCAACACAAACCACCAAGAAAAACTAGATCGCACCAATCACACAAAGCACACAAGAATTGTCCCAGTTGGGACTTTCGCCTCAATCCGGGGAAGGAAGAACCGAGATATTATTCAACTAGAGAAGATACAAGAATATTACAATTCTCACCACGATTTTCTCTCAAGCCTAATGGAACTCAATGCTGCTTACAATGGAGAAACTCTCTCACCCTCTCTATGAAGTACTCTCTTCTTCTATTCGGCACTCAATTGAATCATATGGATCTATGAGCCGTTACAATTGTTTATATATAGATCTAGAGACAAACCCTAAGTTAATATCTTGTTACAATAGCCATTGGATAGTACATAAGAGATAACCTTACGATAGGAGCCACACGATCTAACTTAAAGAACAAGTTGAGCTTTTCACGAATCAGCCAGACTCAAGCCCGAAACCCATCAGCGTCGCGAACGGTCGACTGCACCAACAAGTTGGTCGACTATCCTCCTCTCTAGAAGACTTCGTGCAGGGGACGGTCGACCGCATAAGAGGGACGGTCGACCGCAACTTCTGCTGTTGCTGCCGCTGACTATTTCTCGCCTCCACTCCGTTTTCAATCGTCTTTATCCCTCATCGTCTTATCGTTTTCTTATCCAACATCGTATGCAAGACATAAACCCAACAGAAAAATCATGTTTTGTCCATTACAATATACATATTGCAATTTCTTCTCTTAAATATAGCATTATACTGTAGCAAAAGAATAAAATATGCATATATAGCACACGACTGCATCACTTAAAATGCCATAAAATACATCATATTCAAATATATATATATATATATATATATATATATATATATATATATAGAGTACACGACTCTGGATGCACTGGCTTACTATTAGCCTTTCTAATTAACAAACTCACAATTACTATTTTTTTCACCTTACAACAAGTCATTAAAGAGAATTTGTCGGGAATGGGGACAAGTAGAGACGCGTGTTTGGACTCAATCGTACCACGCTCAAATGTTGGATCAACCAGAAGCATAGAGAACCCGGGCATTAAAAGTACGAATCAAATTAATTAATTAAACTAATCAAGTTAGTGATGTGTAATTAAAATGACTCGAATAAAGGGAACAAGGAGGAATCCGAATCCTTGGTAGGGGAGGCTGTATCTAACCTAGCTATATAAATATTAGTAGCATAAAATACTAGGTTAGTACCACTAAATTACTTCATTAATTATTTAACTATGTTTGTAATAAATAACTAATTAAGGCTTAAGACAAAAATTTAACACGTAATATATGGTTTCATGTGATGTTCTAATTATGTAAAATACTATACAAAAGATAGAAAACAAAAAAAAAATAGGTACTATATCCAATCGAGCTTTCAAGAAAAGCAGTAATGACGATCACAATCTCTGTAATACGTAATTATGTAGGATAATGGCTCGATTCTGGTATTTGGTATCTGCAGTGTTCGAAAAGTTTCAGAGCTTCAGTCGACTGGATGGAGGAGCAGTCGACTGTCCAGAGAGGAGTTTTCGAAGACTGAGAATACAGCACTAGCAGTCGACTGTATGTGGGAGTCAGTCGACTGTCCCGAAGGAATTATCAGTCGACTGGTATGAAGACCAGTCGACTGTCGGCGGGTTTTGGATCCAGATTCGGCCCAATTCGAAAAGGCCCAATAGTTTCCCTATAAATACACCCGTTAGGGTTTTGTAAATTGTAACACCTTATTCGGATTTTGCAGCCGTCATCTCTTGTAAAGGCTTTGTTTGCCCATTGGAGATCATAGTAAAGAATCCCAACCGCCCCTTGTGGATGTAGGCATCGTTTTGCCGAACCACGTAAATCTTGTGTTCTTGTGTTGCTTGCTTTTCTGTGTTTTCTCGCTGTTTCTCTCGTTTGATTGTTGGTTTGATTTGTATTCCGCACAACAAGTGGTATCAGAGCTGTTGGTTCGACCTAGAGGGAGATGGCAGGTGATGCAGATGCAACCAAGGATGTTGTGGGATCAAGTTCGTCCAGAACAACGATTCACAACGCAAAATTTGAAGTTGAAAAATTTGATGGGACAAACAATTTCGGGATGTGGCAATGTGAGGTGTTGGATGTTCTTGTTCAACAAGAACAAGATGTTGCTTTGGAGGTAGAAAAACCTAAGGATATGTCCGAAGCAGATTGGAAGAAGTTGAATCGAGTTGCGTGTGGGACTATTCGGCTCTTTATTGCGAAGGCTCAGAAATACGATTTGATGAGGGATACCATTGCTGCGGTGTTGTGGAAGAAGCTCGAAGACAAATACATGAGGAAAAGTTTGGAGAATCGGCTGTATTTGAAGAAGAGACTTTTTCGCTTCACCTATACGGAAGGTATGTCTATGAATGCTCATGTTGAATCATTTAATAAATTATTGGCTGATTTGTTAAATTTGGATGAGCAAATTAAGGATGAAGATAAAGCCCTAATTCTGTTGAATTCATTACCTGAAAGTTATGATCATTTAGCAACTACTTTATTATATGGAAAAGATACTGTGAAATATGAAGATGTTGCAAATGCTCTGTTGAATAATGAAACTAGGAGAAGGGATAAAATGGTTGATAGAGAAACTTCTGAAGCATTGATTGTAAGGGGCAGGACTGAGACCAGATCTGAGTCCAAATCTGGAAAAAAGGGAAACAAATCTCGTTCCAAATCGAGAGGAGTTTCGAAGGACAGGAAAATACCGGCCAAAGATGAATGTGCTTTCTGTCATGAAAGGGGGCATTGGAAAAAGGATTGTCCAAAGCTACGAAATAAGGGAAATTCGACTGCAAATGTGACTGTTGATAATTTAGAAAGTGGCGAGAATTTTTCTTTTGCACTTGCTTCTAGTCCCTCACTTTATCAAGAAGTATGGTTTCTTGATACAGCAGCCTCCTATCATATGTCTTGGAAAAAGGAGTGGTTTACTTCTTTGGAGTATATGGATGGTGGTGTAGTTTTGATGGGAAATGATGCACCTTGTAAGAAGGTAGGAATCGGGAAGATTGAATTGCTAATGCACGATGGTCTTATTAGAGAGCTTTCAGTTGTATGGTATGTTCCAGATTTGAAAAAGAATTTGATTTCACTTGGTGCTTTGGAGGCCAGTGGATTGAAATTTGCTAGTGAAGGTGGCATTCTGAAGGTGACTAGCGGATCACTCGTGATGATGAAAGGGCAAAGAAAAAGGAACTTGTTTTTCTTGCAGAGAAAAGCATATTTGGGTGAGGCTGCCAGTGTAACTGAAAGGCCTAAACAGGTTGTTCCCGACTCTACTAGGTTGTGGCATATGCGACTCGGGCATGCAGGAGAAAGGGCCTTGCAGGGGTTTGTGAAGCAAGGGTTGCTTAAAGATGCTAAAGGGTGCAAGTTGGAATTTTGTGAACATTGTGTTTTGGGTAAGCAAACTAGGGTGAAATTTGGTACAGCTGTACATCAGACAAAGGGTATCCTCGATTATGTGCACACAGATGTTTGGGGCCCTACTCAGACACCTTCTATGAGTGGTAGACACTGGTTTGTTACTTTTGTTGATGATTACTCCAGACGAGTTTGGGTATATACCATGAAGCACAAAGATGAAGTTTTGACATTGTTCACAAGTTGGAAGAAGAAAGTTGAAAATCAGACTGGTAGAAAGATTAAGGTTCTGAGGTCAGATAATGGAGGGGAATACAAGAACGATCTGTTTCTGAAATTGTGTGAAGATGAAGGGATCCAAAGGCACTTCACAGTTAGGAAGACTCCACAGCAAAATGGGGTTGCAGAAAGGATGAACAGAACCTTACTTGAGAAGGTGAGATGTATGTTAGAACAGTCTGGATTGAAGAAGACATTTTGGACAGAAGCTGTTATATATGCAAGCCACATTGTCAACCGTTTACCATCAGCAGCACTTGAAGGCAAAACGCCTATTGAGGTATGGAGTGGTAAACCTGCATCTGATTATAGTTTTTTGCATATATTTGGTTGTCCTGCTTATTTTCATGTAACTGAAACTAAACTTGATGCAAGAGCCAAAAAGGCTATATTTGTTGGTTTTAGTACTGGTGTCAAAGGTTACAGGTTGTGGTGTCCAGAACAGAAGAAGTTAGTAATCAGCAGAGGTGACTTTTGATGAGACCAGCATGATTAGCTCGGGACAGTCGACTGGTGGTATGGGACAGTCGACTGGTGAGCAGCAGAAGAGTAGGACAGTTCTCCAACAGGTGAGTAGCAGAATCTCGGGACAGTCGACTGATGTACAGGAGCAGTCGACTGGTGGTCTAGAACAGCAGAAGAGTGGGAGCTCGGGACAGTCGACTGTTGGCAATAACCAGTCGACTGGTAGGAGAGTTCTCCAACAGGTGGAGTTAGAAAAGTTTTCAGTTGAAAATCCTGTTCCTGTCCAAGATGAAGATGATGTGGTTGATACTGAGAATGATGAAGAAGTTCCTATCCAGCAGGAAGAATCAATTGCAGTAAGAAGGCAAAGAAGAGATATCAAACGACCGTCTCGTTTTACAGATACAGTTGCATTTGCTCTTCCCATTGTGGATGATGAAGTTCCCTCCAACTTCAAAGAAGCTACTAGAAGTTCTGAAAATACAGATTGGAAAGTTGCTATGGATGAAGAGATGAACTCTCTTCATAAGAATAAGACTTGGGATCTAGTGCAACTACCAAAGGGGAAGAAAGCAATTGGTTGCAAGTGGGTGTATACGAAGAAAGAAGGTCCAAAAGGCAGTGTTCGGTTCAAGGCTAGACTAGTTGCAAAGGGGTATGCTCAACAGGAAGGTATTGACTATAATGAAGTGTTCTCTCCGGTTGTTAAGCATCCTTCTATTCGGATTTTGTTGGCATTGGTAGCACAGTTTGATCTTGAATTGACACAGATGGATGTGAAGACTGCGTTCTTACATGGGGATCTAGATGAAGAAATTTATATGTTGCAGCCAGATGGGTTTAAGACAGCTGGGAAGGAAAGTTGTGTTTGCAGGTTGAAGAAGTCTCTCTATGGGTTGAAGCAATCTCCAAGGCAGTGGTATTTGAGGTTTGACCAGTTTATGAAAGTGCAGGGATATTCCAGAAGTGAGTATGATCATTGTGTCTACTTCAGGAAGTTGCAGAATGGTTCTTTTATATATCTGTTATTATATGTGGATGATATGTTGATTGCCTCTAAAAATGCTAAGGAGATTCAAAATTTGAAGAATCAGCTGAGTTCTGAATTCGAGATGAAGGATCTTGGTGAAGCCAAGAAGATACTTGGGATGGAGATAGCTAGAGACAGAGCAAAGGGCATAGTAAGTTTGACACAGAAGCAATATCTTTTGAAGGTGCTGAAACGGTTTGGTATAGATGAGAAAACTAAACCAGTTAGTACACCCTTAGCCACTCATTTCAGAATTAGTGTTTCTCAGTCTCCAAGTACAGATGAAGAGAGACAGTATATGGCTAATGTACCTTACACTAGTGTGGTTGGCAGTTTGATGTATGCTATGGTTTGTACTCGACCAGACATCTCTCAGGTGGTGAGTATGGTTAGTCGATATATGCATGATCCAGGCAAAGAGCATTGGCAAGCAGCTAAATGGATTTTGAGGTACGTAAGTGGCACCACAGATGTGGGTTTGAAGTTTGAAAGGGATGACAATATTAGCAGGTTATTGGTGGGTTATGTTGATTCGGACTATGCAGGTGATCTAGATAAGAGGCGGTCTACTACAGGCTATTTGTTTACTATGGCTAGGGCACCTATAAGTTGGAGGTCAAATTTGCAGTCCACTGTAGCGTTGTCTACGACTGAGGCTGAATACATGGCGGTTGCTGAGGCCATGAAGGAAGCCATTTGGATACATGGACTTTTGAAGAGCTTGGGAATTCATCGGGAGAAGGTGGAGGTACACTGTGACAGTCAGAGTGCTATTCATTTAGCGAAGAACCAAGTTCATCATTCGAGGACCAAACATATTGATGTCCGTTATCATTTTGTGCGTGATTTGATAAAGGATGGTGATATTCATTTGGTGAAGATTGGAACAGCTGATAATCTTGCTGATATGTTGACCAAAAATGTTGGGGCAGCCAAGTTCAAGCATTGCATGAACCTGGCTAATATTTTGCATGTTTGATAATTTGGCATGGGCGGTTGGGATAGTGCTTCGCTATTTGTTTGTTTAGTATGTGATATCATACTAAGGTGGAGTTTGGTTTTTTTTGTTACATTTGGTGATGAGCAGTTGTTTTGGAGTATTTGTGGAGATTGCTTGGGCTACTTGGAAGATTTCACCAAGGTGGAGATTGTTGGATACTTGGAAGATCTCGCCAAGGTGGAGATTGTAGGATAATGGCTCGATTCTGGTATTTGGTATCTGCAGTGTTCGAAAAGTTTCAGAGCTTCAGTCGACTGGATGGAGGAGCATTCGACTGTCCAGAGAGGAGTTTTCGAAGACTGAGAATACAGCAGTAGCAGTCGACTGTATGTGGGAGTCAGTCGACTGTCCCGAAGGAATTATCAGTCGACTGTCGGCGGGTTTTGGATCCAGATTCGGCCCAATTCGAAAAGGCCCAATAGTTTCCCTATAAATACACCCGTTAGGGTTTTGTAAATTGTAACACCTTATTCGGATTTTGCAGCCGTCATCTCTTGTAAAGGCTTTGTTTGCCCATTGGAGATCATAGTAAAGAATCCCAACCGCCCCTTGTGGATGTAGGCATCGTTTTGCCGAACCACGTAAATCTTGTGTTGCTTGCTTTTCTGTGTTTTCTCGCCGTTTCTCTCGTTTGATTGTTGGTTTGATTTGTATTCCGCACAACAGGTTAGTACCACTAAATTACTTCATTAATTATTTAACTATGTTTGTAATAAATAACTAATTAAGGCTTAAGACAAAAATTTAACACGTAATATATGGTTTCATGTGATGTTCTAATTATGTAAAATACTATACAAAAGATAGAAAACAAAAAAAAATAGGTACTATATCCAATCGAGCTTTCAAGAAAAGCAGTAATGACGATCACAATCTCTGTACACAAACTTGATATATATTAAAATTCAGAAATAAAGATTTAGCTAATTGAGCCGAACAATTTTGAAGTTGGGAGGGCGGAAATAAATGGATAAGATGGATCAGACAGTGTTTGCACTCTAGTAAAACGGCAATCTCAGTAAATGGGAGGGCGAGGCCGCCGTTCCTGTGCAAGAAAGAACTTCGGCAAAGGGACCCGCTTTCACCACTTCTATTCACTATCGTAGCGGATGTGCTAGGGGTATGCTAGAGAACTGTCGAAGCAAAGATTGGATAACGCCAGTGACCAGCAGCACATCTAATCAAGGGTGCACGATTCTGCAGTACGCTGATGACACCTTACTTTTTGGTAATTGGACCAGGTCAGAAACTGTCTGCCTTAAAGGGATACTCTACTGTTTTGAAGCCTGGTCAAGCCTCAGAATAAATTTCCACAAGAGCGCTTTGATTCCAATTACTCTATCCGATGCCGAAACTCGGGAACATGCCACCATATTAAACTGTATGACGGAGGAGTTCCCGATCAAATACCTAGGGCTGCCGCTCAGACCAGGGAGGCTCACTAAGTCGGACTGGCTGCCTATCATAGACAGGGTGGAGGACAGACTGGCTAGTTGGAAAGGAAAAACGCTCTCACTAGGGGGCATAGTGGTACTCATAAACTCAGTACTGTCTAATCTACCCATTTACTACATGTCGTTCTTTGAGCTTCCTAAATGGGTTATCCAAAGGATTGACCGGATCCGGAAAAGATTCCTGTGGAAAGGGACAGATTCGAATAGGGGAGGCTACCACCTGATCAAATGGAGTATCGCTTGCAAAAAGGAGAAGCATGGAGGGCTAGGCATCATCGACCTCAGAGATATGAACCTTGCCATTTTAGGAAAATGGTGGTGGAAGATATTTCACCACAGCGAGGAAGGATGGCAGGATTTCATCCAACCTTACCTCCGGGAAAAAGGTACGAGAAATTTAGGCTTCCGAGTAGGGCCTAATGTTTCGCGCTTCTGGAAAGGAATTACAAAAGCAAGCGGACCGTTCAACTCAGCAGTTACGGCGACGATCGATAATGGACAGTCAACTAGATTTTGGTGGGACAAATGGTGTGGGGCCCATACCCTTAAGGAATCCTTCCCTGAGCTGTATGAGAAAACGAATCGGCCAAATATTTCTGTGGCCGAGACCTGGAAGAGGGGGAATTGGAGACCATCGTTCCGAGGAAATCTTACCCCAGAGTTACAGCAGCAACCGCTTGAATTGCAAGAACACATAACACGGACGGGTGTGATGTGCGCTCAAGACACAGATCAGATGCGCTGGGGACTAGAAACCAAGGGAGCCTTCACGGTTAGGTCTCTGGATCATCGAATTCACTATCGAGGATGCAGACCCAACTGGACACAGGTGTTATGGAAGGCAAAAGCCCCCTTAAAGTCAGAGTCTTCCTCTGGCTAGTGCTCAACAATGCAATCCTCACCAGAGAGAACTTCGCCAAAAGATAACCACAGATTGTGACCAACTGTGTGTAACACTCCTGCCCCGGGCTCGGACAATTTATACAATTTATAAGACAAATTAGATACTATGTAGTACAACTGTCCACCACAGGCTGCCTCTCAAAAGGTGGTTAACCGAATTGGTGACTCTTGATCCTTGGCAATATTATATATGTTATATCTTATTCTTTCAAATTATCGATATGGGATTAAATCCCACTCTTCATACCCGTGTACACCCCAAGGGAATAATTCCCTAGGTTGCCACGTCACAAATACAAGGACAAGAACAGCACAGCACATATGCTGTTCTTTCTCACTCGGTGGGTCCCCCCACCACAACATATAATCCGGATTCAAAGAATCCTTCCATCATTTCAAATCCATTTAATTTTTTTTATAAATCCCTCCCATAGAATATTTCTATAGGACCAAGTCAAATTCATTATATATATTTCAAACCATATATATATTTCAGAAATACCGGGTATTACACTGTGGTTTCTGCAATAGGCATACGGAAAATTTGAATCACCTTTTTATTCACTGCCCTAGGAGTAAGGCAACTATAGTGGAGGTATTACGAGCCTTAGGAACATGTGACTACCCTAGCGAATATGAGGATTTGTGGATTGACCCCAAATTTACCTCGATTCGTCAAGAAATGAAGGATGCGTGGTACATTGCAATTGCGGCAACTACATGGGTGTTATGGCTAGACAGAAACAATTTTTATTTTCGTGCTTCATGTAATAGTATTTCTGGTAACCTTACTCATATCATGCATCTTATTTTCTTTTGGGCTATAGCTGCTGCCACAGGAGCGAGAGGGAGGATCGGCCGAGTCTTCCAGGTGGAAGAATTTGATGACGAGGAGGTAGAGTTTGGGCCGACACTGGATTGAGGGATGGCGCCCTACATACTCACCAAGCCGCTCATTAGCCGCCAGCTCTACTATTTTGTGTTTTATCGACCTACTGTACTTTTGGTAGTTTGAGGTAGAGATAGTTAGACTCACCCATCAGGATTTGTTGGGGGTGTATGTTTTATTTCCTGCACTGTACTTCTGTATTTCTCCCGATACTCTGGAATGTTTTATTAACCTCTTATTAATGAAACAGGGTGGCGCTATACCACCTTTAACCTCAAAAAAAAAATTTGAAGTTAGCTAGCTTTTGTAAGAAATTCTCTGTGATAATAGACTAAAGTGGCCACACACAAATTGCATATTCTACATAAGAATTTAATATCGTAATAGATCTCCTCGAAAAGAAAATGTCACTTTGAAAAGTTAAGACGATTACCTTGCACTTAAGGCCATACTTGGATACAAAGCTAGCTACAACTCCCGTTGGTAAACTTTAACTGGAGTAGAAAGTTGTGTTAGCATACCTACATTTTTGGCATTTTCGGCTTAGATGATGAATTTAATTAGTTAAATTGGAGTTTAGAAACCTGCTGTTATTTTAACTCTAAAATAAGGAGGAGGTAATGTAACTTTAAAATATAAGCCAAATAAATTAAAGTTTAAATAAATGCAGAAAAACAAGTCACCTCCACTTATCTTTACTAACCTCTATATCCAAACATGACCAAAGTTTGAATACTCGAAAGAGCTTATCTAGCAAATCTAGCAAATTTACCTTACAATAAACAAGGGAACAACAACTGACAAATTTCAATTAAATTTCTTTTAAAAGGAGTATAATTTCAACAAAGGTTATTGATGAAATGACACATGCATATAGTTTACCTTAATTCTCAAATACCATCCAAACTTTTCATAATACCAAAATAGCAGGCGAAGTTTATATAATTAGACCAAATTGCAATTCTGTTAATTTTTGAATGGCAGGCTAGTCAAAAGCTAAAAATACCCCTTTTCAGTTCTTCGTTATCTTCCTCTTGATCTCTTATTCTCCAACCTCATTGTCAAAAAAATTGGTTTCTTGATTACCTTTAAATTAAAATTTTGGCTTCTTGATTACCTTTAGATTTTTGTGAATTACAAGAAGTTGATGGTGATGGGTTTTCATGAGGAAGAGCTTTCTTGATTTGTTTTCTTGTTTTGATTTTTTTTTTTTTTTTTGGTGGTGTTTTAAGGTGATGGTGATAAGTTTAGGGGGTGGGGGAGATGGTGATCGGTGGTGGAGATGTGGCACAACTCCCCAAGTGAACTGTATCTGTTGAGCAACAGGGGAATTATTCACATATCAGTCCTTTTTGGTTGCGTATCATTCCCTATATGATTATCTTTATTTCGGGGTCATTTCTGCAATATTAGTGCAATATTTGTAATAAGATCCCTACTTTTATTCTTAGGGGCGAAGCACCTGCTTAGCTGGCCGCCTATGAGTGGATAGGGTAAAGCAGGTGGGGTCCACAGCTACTGTGCTGCAATTGACGCCATTTCTTGCCTTTTTCAGAGTAGGGGTATCTTTGTAAAACACGGGCATTGCAAGTGTTCACGTGGCAGTGCTCGATAGGCTGAGAGAGCATGGGAGAGCTTCTTCCTTTTAAAAAACCCAACTTTGTAAATTAAAAGTTTTATGAATTGAATTAAGTTGATTTTCTTGTTCTTCATGTTCTTTTGATTTCTAGTTGGATCTCTTGCTATCAATTGAGGTTGCAATAGCGGACACACGTTCGAGGCGTGAGCCACTGCCTCCTTCTCATCTGACAGGACAACCTCAGTTTGGTTCGGTAACAATGGTATCAGAGCCAAACGAGATTGAGTGCTCACCGATTCTCAAATCTGGATCTCATTCCAGAATCAGAACACTGAGCCGAATAGCGAGGGAATCCACTCCTGGTGGTGTTGATCCCCACAAGCTATCTAATCTCGAGCTGAGGATGGAACATGTGGAGATATCGATCAGAGATATTCAGACCCAACTCGCTGGTAAGAAAAACCCATAATGATGAGATGCGAGGAATGATGTGAAGGCTGATGGATAAGGTGGATGAATATAACTTTAGGGTGCACTGGCGGGTACCCTCACCCCCTCAACATTCCGGATGAGATCAGAGCCCTCAAAGGCAATGGGATCGCGATGGAGAATGGCGATGGACTAGGAATGATGACGAGGAGTATGGTAGGCCTAACTACATCTACCCAACACACACTAAGCATGAGATCCCCATTTTCGCTGGCACTGGCAACATTAGCAACTGGTTCTTCCACCTAGAGCACCACTTTGATACTCAGAGGATCAAGGAATGGCATTAGGTGGATTTCTGTGTTTACTATCTCAGGGATGATGCCCTAATGTGGTGGCGATGGTTTAAGAGGCAGTACGACATCAAAATTAGTTGGGAGGCATTGAAGAAGGAGATGTTATTGCAGTTTGGTCCCGCCGAGCTCCAAAATCCCACTGCTACCCTTTTGAAACTCCAATAAACAGGTATGGTGCAAGAGTACTATCTAGAGTTCAACAACTACAGTCACCTTAGTAAATCGATGACCATGCATGTCCTAGTGGATTGCTTCAATTTAGGGCTCAAGGAAGAGATTCAATAGGAGGTGTATCTGAGGTGCCCCACGTCGGTGACCAATGCATACAGGAAGGCCCAATCTCGTGAGACCATACACAAGTGTCAGTGCAAGGTAGCTAATTACCATGGGTCTATTGCCAAACCCAATTATATATCCTCTACTCCAATTATGAGGAATCCTCTCACCCCAGGTACCAAGCCTTTGACAAATGAAGGCAAGTTAAACACTGCACCTTATGATACTCAGTTTGACAAGATGATTGTTGATAGAAAGGCTAGTGGGCTATGCTTTAGATGTGATGAGAAGTGGGTGAAGGGGCACAGGTGTAAGGGGAGATCCTTGATGCTAATTAAAGGGGATTTGGATGAAGATGGTGGAAATAGTATCACAAGTGAAGAGGCCCCAGAGGTGGAAGTTCTTTCTGGCAGTGAGCTCAATCTCATGCATGTGGAGTCCAAAGCCAATTTCCACCTTACCATATCCCTTGTAGCCATTGCAGGGTCTTTCGCTCCATAACCCTCATACTAAAGGGGACTACTGCTAAACATGAGATATATGCTCTCTTAGACACTGGATCTACTCATAATTTTGTTGATTCTCAACTGGTTAAGAGAATGAAGTTACCCATCATTAGAGGAAACTCTTTTGAAGTAACTATAGCGGGAAGGGAGAAATTATAGAGTGAAGGGGTGTGTGAGCATGCCGAGTTTATTTGCCAATGGGTGGAGATAGTCACTGATTTCTGTGTCATCGCTTTGGGAACTAGTCAGCTGATCTTAGGAGCACAATGGATGAGAACATTGGAGGGAATGAGGATTAGTTTTAAGGACTATTCCATCCACTTTGAGTTGAATGGGGAGATTAAGGTGTTAATAGGGGTGACCAGCACGAGGGTTGAAGTTTCTACAGCCAAGTGTTAGGTTTCGATGACAATCACAGATTAAAAACACAGCCGAAAATTCACAAAATATCGAGACCTAGCCATGGATCCAACCAAAAAACCATAAATCGTGTTTAGGAATTATACATTAAAGATTTATTTGGTCTCTCCAAAATATGTTAATCACAACACTACAAAGGTTGTGGTGCCTCTACTCTATCCACACAAATGGATCAAATCAAGCTCTCCCTCACGCTGCGATGCTAGCTGCGAGAAGGGGATGTCCTTCACGATCTCTCTCTCTCACATTTTCTGTGACGGCTAGGGTTTTCTCATGCATCTTTTTTACATAAATATATCATATATATAGGTGCAAAAAAAATAATCCTAAGTGAGTGGTGAGGTGGTTGGGCTCACAATCTGACCTGGGTCAGGTTCGTGTGTGGGCCTTTCAACTTTAGTTGGCCTATTTAATCTAATCAATTACTCAATCATGTCAGGAATCCAAATCTTACTGCTTTCAAAACTCACGAAGGACACTATGAGTACATGGTTATGCCCTTTGGTTTAACTAACGCTCTCTCCAACTTCTAATCCCTTATGAATGAAGTTTTCAATACACACATGAGGAGGTTTGTACATATTTTTTTTTGATGACATCCTTATCTATAGTAAGACATGGGATGAACATATCACTTACTTGAGAGTTGTCTTGTAACTGCTGAATGATCACTCCCTATCTACGAAGATGAGTAAATGTGTATTTGGGGTGCAGGAGGTGGCTTATTTGGGTCATGTAGTATCATCAAATAGGGTGTTAGTAGACCCTCTGATAAAGTGGAGGCAGTTCAGGGTTGGCCTACTCCTAAGTCTCTCAACAATTTGAAAGGATTTTTGGGTCTCACGGGGTACTATCGCAAATTCATGTCCAATTATGCATCAATTGCTGCACCCATGGTGGCTCTAACTAAGAAGGGGGCATTCAAATGGTTCGAAGAAGCTCAAAAAATCTTTTGAAAAGTTGAAGAAGGCCTTGACAAACACTCTCATGCTCAAGATGCCCAATTTCGATGAAAATTTTGTTTTGGAGTGTGATGCTGCGGGGTCAGGTATTGGAGCAATACTTATGCAGCAAAAACACCATATATCTTATCTTAGCATGGAGCTTAAGGGAAATAACAAACACCTATCCACCTATGAGAAAGAGATGCTAGCAATTCTCTTAGCAGCAAAGAAGTGGCGACATTATCTCCTTGGCAAAGAATTTGTTATAAAAACAAATCATAAACCCCTAAAGCATATTTTGGAGCAATGATTAAATACCGAAGCTCAACATACTTAGCTATGGAAGCTCCATGGGTATTAATATGTAGTAGAATAAAAGCGGGGAGTGGATAATGTGTTACAACTTTGATTACAAAATTGTTTGCAATAAACCGAAATTTGATTTAGAGGCACATAAATAGAGAAGGAGGAGAAGAAGAAAACCAACAAATAAAAAGAAGAGGAAATGAGATTAAAAAATTACAAAAGCAAACCGTTTTTTTAAGGCTTGTGTATCACACAATCTCCTTAAAACAGATTCGACTCGTCCGCGTGCTGGAGCTTGCGAAGGCATCTGTTTCCCAGGATGAAACGACTTAAGAGTGTTGATCCACGCACCACGTCATGCTCTCGAACTGAATAATGCTTGAAACCTATCACCGAACGATCGGACAATGGAAGTAGAAGAACGAAATAGAAGGGATGGAGAAGAGTTTCTGGTGTGTAACATGAGGGGATAAGAGTTTTTTTATAGGGCCTGGGTAAAAAATGTAACGACAGACATCTCCTTAAATGCACATACTGTAATAGCAGGAAAATTGTTCATGCAGTTTAAAACGAAAATAAATGACAGAAAAAATCATTTATGCATTTATTTCGGCCGTTACAGATCGAAAAAATAAAACTGTACCAAAAAGAGGCTTTGCACGGGGTGAGGTTCAGTCGGTCCAGCATTCTTGTCCGCTGAACGTGGGGCGCACACAAGCTATTTGTAATCCAGTCGTAGACTTGAACCCCCCCACCAACATGGTTTGATATACTACAAGGGAAAAGTACACCTCAATCCCTCATCTCCAGTGACTCACCAACTCTTAATTCTCCACATTGACTCTGTACAGGGAGGCCACTCAGGATTTGAAAGAACTTGGCACAAGCTCAAGCAGGTAGCTCACTGGATAGGCATGAAGAAGAAGGTCAAGCAATACATTCGGGAGTGTGATATATGCCAGCAAAGCAAATATGTCAACCAGTCACCAGCAGGTTTACTTCACCCTCTTCCAGTCCCCTCTGCAGTTTGGGAAGACATTAACATGAATTTTATTGATGAACTTCCAAAAAGCTGTGGTAAAACAATGATACTTGTTGTGGTTGATAGGTTTTCTAAGTATAGCAATTTTATTGCTGTAAGCCACTCGTACACATCAAGGCAAATAGCTGAGGTGCTTTTGAACCATTTATCAAGCTATACGGGGTTCCAAAGACCACCGTTAGCGACCAGGATGCAGTTTTCATCGGTACATTTTGGAACGAAATTTTTCTTATGCAGAGCACCCAATTATGTCTTAGTACCTCATTCCACCCACAATCCGATGGCCAAATTGAAGTCACAAACTGGATCTTGGAGGCTTATCTCAGGTGTTTCTGTGCATATATGCAAAATAGTTGGGTTAACATGATGCCATGGGTTGAGTATTGGCATAACACCAATATCAGCAGTGCTACCAAGTTTTCACCAAATCAGATGCTCTATGGTAAGACTTCCTCAACCCTGTTGACATATACACCTCATACTGAAAAGTCTCAAGAGGCTGAAGATTTTTTTTATTGAGAGAGATAGCACTTTGCAAAAACTTAAGGAAAATTTGATCAAAGCTCAAGCTCGGATGAAGTCACTAGCTGACAGACACTGATGAGATAAAAGCTTAGAAATTAAGGATTATGCTTATCTGAAACTCCAACCCTATAGGCAAGACCTCTGTAGGGGGGGAAGGGTGCACAAGTTATCACATTTGTACTATGGGCCTTATTTGGTGACGGAGAAGGTGGGAGCAGTAGCTTATCGCCTGCAGCTGCCTCCAACGACAAAAATTCATGATGTCTTCCATGTGTTGCATCTCAAACAACATGTGGGAGATCCTAGCAAGCTACATACTACAATTCCAGTATATTTCCAGACCAAATTGCTTAAACTGCCAAAGTTCTCAACTGCATGATGGTGAACAAACGGGGATTGGCCATAACAGAGATTTTGATACCATGAAAAGGGGGAGAGAAAGAAGAAGCTACATGGGAGGAATTCTGGGATATTTACAACCGCTTTCCCACTTTTCAAAAGATTTTAGAAGCTCCATTTCAAGGAGAAATGATTGATACAGTTCCCCAAGTGAACTGTATCAGATGAGCAGTGGGGGGATTTCTTCACATATCAGTTCTTTTTGGTTGCATATTAGTCCCTATAGGATTAACTTTATTTTGGGGACTTTTTTGCATAATTAGTGCAATATTTGTAATAAGATTTTTGCTTTTCTTCTCACTGATGAAGCACGTGGTTAGCTGACCGCCTGTGAGTGGAGAGGGTAAAGCAGGTGGAGTCCACGGCTACTGTGCTGCAATTGAGGTAATTTCTTGCCTTTTTCAGAGTGGGGGAATCTTTGTATAACACAGGCACTGCACGTGTTAACGTGGCAGTGCCGATAGGCTGAGAGAGCATGGGATAGCTTCTTCCTTTAAAAAACCCAACTCTTTAAATGAAATGTTTTATGAATTGAATTAAGTTGATTTTCTTGTTCTTCATGTTCTTTCGATTTCTAGTTGGATCTCTTGCTATCAATCACAGGTCGTAATGGTGGACACACTTTCGAGGCGTGAGCCACCGCCTCCTCCTCCTCCCCCGACAGGGTGACCTCAATTTGGGTCGGTAACAAGATGAAGGTGATAGTAATTGGTTTCAGAGGTAGTGGAGATGGTAGTTGGAGATGATGGGGAGGAAGATGGTGGTATGGATTCGTAATTTGTATAAGAAGATGAGGAAAATTTTGACAATTTATACACTTATTAATGAGTTTAAACTCACTAAGAGGTATATTCAGAAAATATTTCTTTGACTTAGCAGAAAACTTAACTGCGGGTGTCATTTGGTCTAGTTATATAAACTTCTTGTGCTATGAGTATTATGAAAACATTTGGTACTATTTAGAAATTAAGATAAACTTTTGGGTGTTATTTCATCCTCTAGTCAACAAACAAGGTGGGCCAATTTAGTAAATTGTCTCATCAATTCTACACCGACAATTTTTTTTCCGACCTTTCTATTTACCACTTTAAATAGCACAATACTATTAGAGCTTATTATAGAGTAGATTGTTGAGATACCACTAATAGCATTGTGTTATCTAAAATTTCACTGTAGAAAAAATAGTGGATGTAGTATTATTGTAAATTTTATGCTTCCACAATCCAGATTGTCCAGTCTTATGACTGTAGGGTCTGTTATTACTATTATAAATAGGGACCCCATTTATGTCCATTTCCACTTGACTCACCAGCCCTCATAATCAGTATCTGAGCACACTTACTTTAATTTCAGTATCTATAAAGAAATCAAGATACTGATGTAAACATGGACAATTAATATATAGGTATGGGTTCATCATTATTAATTTTAATTAATGAAGTACGTATTGACTTTGATTTTCTCCAGTCTAAACAAGAAGGAAACAACTCTCATGTATCTAAGTTAATGTCTGTTGCTGTTTATGGGCACATGTCTACGACACGTTTTCGGAACGATACAGCATATGAAAGTCTTGTAAATAGTAAAACGACAATTATGTAGCTCAAGTTTGAATAATAAAACAATAATTAGTTATAAATAAAAGTCCATGTTTTCATTAGTTTATGTTGAAAAATAATTATAAATTGGGGTGTAAAATCTAATTTCTTAGAACTTTGAGTGTGAAAAATAATAAAATTTAACTGTTGATGAGATATTTGCTATTTTCAATGTAATATGAGCAATAAAAAATGCATAAAAAATCTGAAAATTTACAAACTTGAAATCTGAAAATAATTTCTGAGTAAATAGTGAGAGCGAGAGAGAGAGAGAGAGAGATAAATAAATAAATAAATAAATAAAGGAGTTGTTTTGGGGTGATTTGAATTTGAATTTTGGGGGAAAACTTTTGGGCGGGAAAATATGTTTTGTGAGGTTAGATCTGGACCATTGATTTCAACCCTATTGAATGAGAGCTGCTTGATAGCTTTCTTTGTGTTTTATTATATAGATGACAGATAGTGAATTTATATTTTAAAAAAAAATTATTAAAGATCTAATATTTGATTAACGCCTTAAAAAGTTGTTAGAGTTCATGAGATTGGATCTGAAATATTGATTGAACACCGTGATCTGAATCCAAAGGTTTTTTTATGCAGCCGATGGACCTGCAAAAGGCCTGAAACACCGGAAATGTTTCCTGTAACAGATCCTCCGACACCCAAGTCAAAATGAGAGAGAAAAAGAGTTTGAAAGAGAAATTACGAATTACCTTCTGACTGAAGAGATGGAAGATATTTATAGGTCTGAGAAACAATTTAGGAGATTGAGATGAATCAGTTAGACTGATATGAATTCTTTATATTCTGTTGATTTTCCCTCTTAAGAGAGAAGACTCTTGTCTGGAATTAGAGATTTGACTTACAGCCCTCATGAGCTGGGTGCGTCTCCTAGTGGCCCTAATCTGTTGCTTTTAATGGGCTTGAAAGCTGCCCATATCGTGTTTGATGAGCCTGAAGAAGGCATGGACCTGTTAAAGTTGTCCGTTATGACTAATCTGACTGTACAAAATTTGAGATCTGTGCTAGAAGTCGTATGACCTTGATTTGCTGTAATTTTTATTATTATCAATGCCTTGGGTGTGACTGCACTAGGGAGGCCTTTTGGTAAGACAAAACTCACGGCAATTTTTGTAACCATGAAACCTTTGTTTTAAGAGGTTTTACAAAATCACTGAAAACCCTTTTTTTTTAGCTCTAAATTTTTATTTAGAGCTTTGAAACTCTAGGTGATGAAACCCTTATCTTTAGCTTGTGAATAGAAGTGTAATGAGTTTCCAAAAAATAAAAAAATAAATAAAAATAAAACTAATTTAATGAAACTTCATAAGGAAGCCCACCATTTTTACAACTTGATAAAACCCAAGTTTCAAGAGTTTTGTGAAGCCAATCACAAAAATCTTACAAATGGAACTTGTGTTTCACTTAATTTCACGGATTTACCTTTGAATTTATCTTTATCTAGACAAAGAGACTCTTAGTTTAACCAGCCCCCCAATAAAACTTCCTTTAATCAGGAGTAAAATTTTGGGTTGTGTTGCACTTGTGAGTTTAACCAATTCACTGTAACTAAAATTCCACATAAATAGATAAAAAGCAGGAACCTTACAACAGAATTTCAAGTTAAAATGCAAAGGAATACTATGCACTAGACCTCCGTGTGCACTCACTTTCTCATCTTCGTATTGACAATCCGAACCGTTCATATTGATCTACACATCTAAATTAGTCTAAATATATAAAATTAAATTAATTGAAATTTATAAAATCTCAAAATCAGATATTCATGATATCCCAAACATCACACAAGGGAGACTAGGGGAGGGGTTAGGCTAGAATTAGTAGTTCAGATTGGTACTAATATATAGACTAGATTTGGGTATTATATATCTGTTCAATATAATCTCAAAAATCAAATATTCAACAAGAAAGATGGGAGGAAAACAAAGATATGGCATCATGAAACCATAGAATTTTGCAAAGCACTTGGCCAAAATTTATATATATGTTAAGATACAAGTGTAAGAATCTTTGAACCCTCACAATAACTTTGTTCTAGGAGGGATTTTCTTAGTATCATCACCGTCAGAACAACCCAGATTCGAATCTCACCGGTCCCATCGCATGCCAAAACTCATCATCGTACATAATTTTATTACAATCGCCCATTTATATAGTACCATACAAAAACAAGGATTCTAATATTCCCCTCTTCTCCACATAATTAGGGTTGTTTAGTCAATCAAATTCATACCGCAACCACAGTACTTGTAGCAGTAGCTCTCACATGATTCACCTCATGAGATCTAGCACTAGAATTATTGGAACTGCTCAACGTCGATCTCATGGTCATCTTCTTCATGTTCTTGATCATCTTCTTCTCCTCGTCCTCGTCGATCTCGATCTGCTCTTGCCTGCACTCCTCCGTACAGAACGGAACGTTCCCTTTGTACATGTATATGTCATCCCTCATATGAATAGGAGTCTTGCAGCGAAAGCAGTTGTCGAGGAAATGGTGAGGCTCTTGAACTACTTGTGAGTCGTTGCAGAAGAAGAGGGAACTTGGGGGGGTTGGTTCTGCCATGGATTTGAAGCTTGCCCTTCTTCTCATGGTGTAGTTTGAAGAAGATGAAGAAGAGCAATGATTGGCCATAAGTTTTGGTTTTTTGATTTGAGAGTTGAGACAGAAAGGAAGAAGCTGAAGCCAGTATATAAAGAAACAGAAGGGTATTTTTGTCTTTTCATATGGAAATTCTAAATATTTGTTTAATCATGCCCCTCTTTTGACATTGAACTTTTATTTAGGGCCTATGCCTTGTTCCGTTCGTATTAGTAAACTTCTTTATGCAAAAAGAGAGTGAATACACCATTTATGTCAAATAGCTAAATATCATCGAGAACACTGTCAAATAGCTAATGTGGCAGCAGCAAGTTCCAGGAAAAAGATCGCAAGTATTTTTCAGGTAGAAGAGTTTGATGATGAGGAGATCGAGATCGGACCGACGATCGATTGACAGCCAGCACAGCACGGCTATTAGGCTACTTGATACCCACCGTCCCAGGGTTTGTTGGGCTACTTGATACTCACCGTCCCAGGGTTTGTTAGGGGGATTTGATGTATCTTTATGTGGCTACTCGATGTTTATTTTGTCCCACCCCCATGTTCGGAATGGAGTTTATGCATTTTGGTTATGTTAGTAGGATGTTATAGTAGGCTCAGTACTTTGAGTTTATTTTATTAATCTCTTGTTAATGAAACAGGATGGCCAAATTTTACATTTTCTTTGTAAAAATTTTTTAAAAAAAACACTGAAAGAGGAATGGAAGAAGTAAGGAGGAATAAATGATATAAGAGATAGCAGTGCAATGGTATGTAGTTCAGTAGACTTCTTTACATAATTTATGTAGTCAACTTATGAATAGGAAAGATGGAAAAAGTCAAGAACTCTAATAGAAATTAAATGTTAACTAAGGGGCTGAACAATATTTTCTCACTTCGCAAACCGCAGCTGGTATTCAGGAATACAATGGGCAACAGCGAAAAGAACGGTAAAGGAACGTTGCCGTTGAAGATGTATACGTGTGCAACATCTAACGGTCCACGTGTGTTTCCTCAGAACCCGACAAGATAGTGGTGTAAATTGCTTAATCATCCCTAGAAGTAAAGAATATTTTGTAGCGCATCGAGGTGGTAGTCTGGACCAGCCAGTGGTTTTTTATTTGTTTATTGCAATTGATGTTATTTTTTGCATATAAAAGGTATGTTTTGCAAATTAGAACCTAGTGAATTTCATATTTGTAAAATGAGGTTTTATAAATTTAACGTTTGCATAGTTCGATACATTGTGGTAGTGTGCAAACTGCTCACTTTTAAGGGAGAAGTTATATGTTCAATTTTCAGCCTTAGAACATAATTTATTTGGAATGTTAGAAAGTTCCCCCCCCCCCCAAATGTGGACAGCTATAGTGACTGGAAAAAAAAATCATTTACAATTAAAATTACAAAAATATTAAACTTTCTTACTTAGCTGTTGTTACAGGTCAGTTCTTATATTCTGTAAAAAAAAAAGGTTAATTGCTTTACTCTTTATATTTTTGTACTATACATAACAAGGAGTTAATCATAACAAGAACGATTTAGTATCATCATATAATTTATCCAACACTTGTGTGTTCTTATACATTGGCAATTTCTTTGCTTTATTTCTTGTTACATTATCGCCTTCTATATTTTGCATAAAATTTGCTAAATATACTATTTTCACATATTTAAACTTTACAATGTGTAATCTGATAAAACATTTAGATATTGATTATGTATATATAATTTTTTTTTTGAAAGTAGTATGAAAGTAGTATAGTAGTGCTGTCGATTGTGAATTTGGTCTATGTACGGAAAAAGACAACCAATGAGCTAACTTGTTCAACTCATTCACTCTCAAGTGGTTAATTGTAAAAAATTAATTAAATTATTAGGATTATTGATCCTTTTCCATTTATCCCTAAAAAATATTTATCGTATAGAGATCATTTTCACTGTCACCGAGCATCCACAGTCGTCAATGTGTAAATTATGCATATATAAATAAATATATATAACATTTGGCTATTGTACTGCAGTCGTCGAATGCTATTTTTTACCAATTTAATTTAAAATAATAAATTCTAAGATCAGACGGAGCTCGAAGTTGCGTCGGAGGAAATAAATTATTTTTTAATTGATACATTGCGTCAGAAGAAGGAAAAAAATGGAGGAACGCAACATCAAGTTGCGTCCGAAAAATAAGGAAGTGGAGGGACGCAACATGAAGTTGCGTCCGAGGGGGTTGTTATTTTCCGGATTTTTTTTATTTATAAAAAAATAATTTTTTTAGGAGCGACGGAACTCGAAGTTGCGTCCGACGATTTAAAAATAATATTTTTTCGAGCGACGCAACATAAAGTTGCGTCCTGTATAATATGCATATTCTCATATCCTCTCTCATTTATAGCAATCTACTGTAGCAGAATATGCATAATATGCATATTTAGCAGACGATTGCAGCGATTTTTTGATAAAATATGCATAATATGCATATTTAGCAGACGGCTATAGATGCAATCAAGCCGAGCCGAATACCTTTAGGTTCGAGCTCGGCTTGTTTACGAAACAAGCTTAGTTTTGAACTCGAGCTCGGCTCGAGCTAGGTTCGAGCTGAGCTTTGATCGTATTCGAGCCGAATAGCTTGCGAGCTTAGCCTAAAAAAAACCCAAGCTCGAGTTCGGTTCGAACCGAGGTTTGACTGTGCTCGAACCGAATAGTTTACGAATAGTTCGATTCGTTTGTAGCCCTAGTCACTGCTTCTCTAGATCTCTCTAGACTTGAAAGGTTAATCACTTTTTATTGTCTATAAAATAAAATTACGGTCACATCATACACCATAACCCTTGTTTGACCCTCAACTAGTTTTCTATTCAAGCAAAATCGACGGTGCTCCCATCGTCATTTTTCGTGCAGATTGATCGGACGGTCCAGATGCATTTTTCAAGTTGTTTGTACATGATTTATAAGTGGTTGTTGAGATTTCTAAATCATGCTGATCATCAGTGTGCATTATGTGTAGGGTTAGCCTAGGTGTGGTCCAAATTAGAGGGTCATGAATAAATTAATTAGTGCAATGAATTCGTTTAGTCTTTTCTGAAGCTGATGTTACCTCAGTACATAGATGTCGATGTCGCAACATGAATTCATGCTCTTCTTTTTTCCAAGCATCCAATTTGATGTGTTTCCGTTTGGATGTAGAGAAAACTTTTATGAAGAAATAGAAAATTTGATGTCGAGACCAATCAAAATCTAATAGTACTTTGAGAAGTAATTTTGGTAAGTCACCAGCATCAACCCACAAATAGAAAGAATGACTGATGTATTTAGGGCTGAAAATCGGACCGAACCAGATCAGATAGTCATATATTTCAGCTCGGGCAGAAATTATACTCGGACGGTCTTATGTTCGGCTCGGTTTAAGTCGGACAAAATTTTTATAATCCGGACTCGGTTCGGTAAAAATCGGACCGCAATAATATTCAAACGGACTTAATTATGTCCGGTTCGATCTCGGTAAAGAATCAGACTGAATAATTTGTTCAGAATCGGTTCATATAACAGTTCGGACGGTCCACGATCAGATAATTTCTCGAATCAGACTCGAAAGAACGACCGACCGTCCTCTTCCTTTTACACCTCTAGATGTATTCACCAGGCTATGTCTCTCAGGCTTATATTATTTCTATTCTATTTTTTCTAAAAGAGAAAAACAGGAGGAAAAAGGAAAAGAAGAATGCGGTAAAAAGTAAAAATATCCCGGTATAAAGGTTCCTGCATCGGAAACGGAACGGAACGGATTAAATCATTTTCTGTCGCATTCCAAATTGTACCCTTCCGTCTTTCAGTTTCAAGCCCATCACTTTAGATGGGACATGGACCCAACAAAAAGACAAATTAATCGTGATGTGACCTAGCTCGAATCACGAGGTCTTGTAACACGTGGCAATGAACGCGTAGTTCGGGCAGCGGTCCCTGCAAGTACGTGTGCACCTGCCCGGGATCTAACGGGCAGCACGATGGGGACGTACGGCCATCGATGAAACATCACGTCTGGATGTCGCCCTTTAATTTCTGTCTTTGAGAATACTGACCTAAAATAAAGATATCTAAATAAAGATAATTTTAGATAAAGACATTCTATAATGCAAGCTACTAACTTTTTATAAACAGTCCCCTTACTCTTGTGCACTAGGCCTATGCGTACAACTCGTGTATACATAACATTTTTATCTTCGTATTGCCGATTCGAATCGTTTATATTAATCTACACATTAAAATTAGTTTAAATATATAAAATTAAATTATGAAAAAATTATTTGTCCATCCATTAAAGTGTTACAAAATTGTATAGCTGAAAAATGTTATTTTTTAAAGTCACATGATGGAGGAACAGATGAATTTCAAATAATTTGATTTTACATATTTAGACTAATTTAGATGTGTAGATCAATATAAATAATTCGAATCGACAATATGAAGGCGGGAAGACTGAGTGCACAATGTAAATGAACTCTTTTATAAATATAGGTATTTATTAGTTTACTTGAATGATTATTGTTTTTTTTTTTTTGATGAAAAAATTTTGGCTTGAACCAGGGACGCTGGATTCGAGCCGCCACTCGATTACCCTCTCCATCCAATACCAATCAGGACATTGTCTTGGTTTGAATGATTATTGTTATAAGTTTGGGATGAAACAATGATAGCTTGACCTAGTAAAAATACTTTAAAATTTTAAAGAAATTTCATAGGATTTTTCCTGAAAAAAGGTGTTCATTCGATATTTTGCAATTAGAATGCTCAGGTAATGGTTTTAGTTTTCTTGCCTGAATTAAGAATATTATTTAAGGGCCACAGGTCCCGTATTTTGTATCCTTTCACATTAAGATATATATTGTTAGAAAATGAGTGTTTTATATACCATTTACGAACTAGTTTTTGAGCAATTATTTTAGTAAGATCCTCAATGAATTATTGAGAGATCTTGATTGATTTGTGTTCTCCTTCGTGAGTAGATCAAAATCATATATTAATTTGCCAAAAACGGTTAAGGGGTGAATGAGAAATTGTCTCTCAAAGTGAGACGTTTTTATTTTTAAAAATTGGTTAGGGGAACATTGTCCCACATCGAAAAAATCAACGGAATTAGAGGAGGATATATAGTAACATCCTTCTAAGCATTGTAAGATAGCTAGAATAGAGCCTCTCGGACCGGATTACATGCGACTTGTGTGCGCGCGCAGGGGGTTACAAATCTCGGACCGGATTACATGTGACTTGTGTGCGCCCGCACGTCCTGCAGACACGAATGCGGACCGACATGACCCCACTCCGTGCAGAGGCTCTTTTTGAAACAGTTTTTTATTTTTTCCTTTGTAAACGGCTGTTATAAATGCAGAAACGTTTTTGTTTGCCGTCTCAGTGCAGTATTAAATATTTTGTCTGCCGTTACACTGAAGGCATTCATATCTTTGTCTGCCGTTACAAGTTCTAACCCAGACTCTATATAAATGCAGAGTTTTTTAGGCTCTTTTTGAAACAGTTTTTGATTTTTTCCTTTGTAAACGGTTGTTATAAATGCAGAAACGATTTTGTCTGCCGTTTCAGTGCACGAATTCAAGTGACTGTCTGCAGTTACACTGTGGCATTTACTGTTGTCTGCCATTACAGTGTACGCATTCAATACGTTGTCTGTCGTTACACTGAAGGCATTCATATCTTTGTCTGCCGTTACAAGTTCTAACCCTGACTCTATTTATAGAGCCCCTCAGCCCCCCCCTCTCTCTTTCTCCCTTGCACCAAAAAACATCTTCTTTCTTTTCTGTTTAATTTTGCTCAGTTTCGTTTCTCAGTCCTGCTGTTTGGTAAGTCGGTGATAGAGTTCTCACGCTATCGATCGGTTCGAGGGTGTTACGTGGTGTCTGTTAGAGAAATCTACTCCCAACTCGTAGTGCTAATAGCGGAAGTGCACCACAAGCAATAGAAACTTCCAGGGAACAGATGAACTAAGAACAAGCCACCACAATATATATGGATCTTACAAGAACACAACCAATATGCAGAGATAACCAATACTTCTTATTCCTAAAGAAATACAAAGATTACAAGAAAGATCACAACTCTCAATCTCTCTCTCACCTTTGAAACACTCGGCACAATCTCTCTTGAAGTTGAACAATAATCAGATCTATTCAGATAACTAAACCCTAGAGTTTACGGCCATATATATAGCCTCCAAGTAAACCCTAAGAGATATACACAAATCTAGCAAATTGGGCCTTAATCCCGTAAGCCCAAAAGAACAACTCAGCGTCGGTGTCGGTCGACTGCACCCAAGCTGGTCGACCGCAACGTGCAGATCCAGACCCGAGGGCTGATCGGTCGGTCGACCGTCCTCTCCTCTGTTGAACTTCTACACTCGAAGAACTTCAGTCGACTGGGTCGGTCGACCGCAACCCTCTAGACTTCTCTTCTTCTACTTGCTGCTTGTCTTTCCTTGCTTCTTTGTCTCCTCCTCTTCTACTCCAACTTCAAGTACCCCGTGCCTACGTGTATTTAAGGCCACAATTCCTAACAATCTTTTACTTAGACCAAATACACCACGCTTCAAAGTTATTGCAATCTTTCCCCGTATTATCTCTGCCATCTCCCACTTTCATGGAAGACCCAAATACTCCCCACTGTCATGAAGAGCACCTCCGCCACTCCACTACGTGGAGTGCACCAACCACCCCTCATCGCCTCATGAAGGATGTACTCCACCAATCGCATAGAGCACGAATACCGGAGAAACAACCTCCCGTGTCGGATTCCGTGTTATGAGACTCCCCAACTCGTAAGATCTCCATCAACACCGGACATGGTTCAAAGACTCTCAATGCACCCTCTGCACTAGAAACCTCCGTGGACGACACCTCCACAAACTCCGCAGACTGTTCAATCCCTACAGTCCCAATTCGGTTACCCTCATCGACATCACCCCGCATATCGATACCAGCACTCTCTATCACACAAGAGCGACTTGAAGCTTCAACTGCTAATTCGCAAAGTACCCTCTCCGCAGCAACGTTTTGCCTACTAGGACCACTTCTATGGCCAGCAGCTCCCACTAAACCAGTAATCTTTTCTTCACAACTGAAAGAACTCGGTTGTACCCCACACAATGTACTACTCGATTCCGGATGAAAGTCAACTATAAGAGAAATGCCCCTCATGTCTCTAAGCAAATACAGCGTTCCCTCACGCTTCCCTTTTACAATCACCCTTGAACCTGCAGCTATGCACCACTCTCCACTACCAACTGTAGTAGACAACCCCTCATTGTCTAGCCTTCCAATTGAGACCGCAACATGCAGATCCAGAACCGAGGACTGACCGGTCGATCGCACTTCTAGGTCGGTCGACCAGCCCTTCCTCTGTTGGACTCCTACACTCGAAGAACTCCCAGTCGACTGGGTCAGTCGACTGCACCCCTAGCCGGTCGACCGCAACCCTCCATACTTCTCTTCTTTTACTTGCTGCTTTTCTTCCCTTGCTTCTTTGTCTCCTCCTCTTCTTCTCCAACTTCAAGTACCCCGTACCTACGTGTATTTGAGGCCACAATTCCTAACAGTGCCTACGTGAACACTCTAGTGATTGCATCCTGTGAGACAGACGTCTTCGCACAATCTAGCAACCGGAAGGAAGAGGCGGAATCTGTTTTAAGGACATTGTGTGATAAACAAGCCTCGACTACTCTACCTTGTTGCATACTATTTGGGTTGTTTGTAAGTTGTTATTTTTTTTTTTTGATGAATCGGATAGAACCTAAAGGCTCCAACCATCAAAAAATATATTAATCAATAAAGCAGTAATAATACAAACAAGCGTCACTGGTTTTACAAGGGGTAAAACAGACAAAAAGCGAATAACAAAAGAAATACAATAAACAGCAGCAACACAAAGGGTAAATACACGGCATGGCGCACCACAACAAAAACAGAGAGCGGAGCAAAAGGCCCAGCGCCGCAAGCGAAAAGAAGACCAACATCGATAATCCGACCCCTAAATCGGATCAGGAGAATAAGAACTCCCCCCATGACGGAAAACCAACTCCACTAGCCGTCTTGTGAGACTCTAGTGGCTGAAAGGCGGAAAAGCACTGCAGACACCAGTAAAGACCACAAGAAGGAGTAGCTCAACTGTGGCCTTGTTGAAAAGCGGACGCCGAAACTGCTTTCCTCGCAAGAAGGCGAGCGCTCACGCAAATCATCGAGAGATCGAAAACTTTCTTCTTGTAAACTCGCTTGACGGGAGGATGGGCCGCCCTCGCAGTAGGGGGCGAGAACACCACGAGGTCAGGTGAAGAGACGCTCTCAATGAATGGCCCTGGAGGGGAACACTGACTGATGGAAGCATCCGATGAGTCAGAAGGGGTGATCTCGGTGGTGCCGTCCCAACGGGGAGATGAAGGGGCATCCAAACTCATAGAAAACTTGAGGGGAAGGGAGAGCAAAAAAAGTTTGAGAGCCCTCAGGACTTGAAGGAGCCACGACTGCGCCCCTAAAAGTTGATACCAAGAGAAAAGGCAGCCAGGATGATGAAATGATAACGCAGAACATAGGGGATCAGTAATCTTCAGAGCACAAGGATAGCTATAGCATAAAGAAAGGGCCTTAACAGTAACTATAGGACTGACAGTTCGCAAAAAGGGCTCTGAAGAGTGGGAGAGCTGAACAGTCTCCCTCGCACAACGAGACCACGAGAAATACGAAAGGTGGTGGTTAAAACAGCCAGAATATTTACCCAATAAGCCGAACAATGACGGAGCCGCAGAGAAAGGGCGGAGTCGAGCCGCAGAGAAAGGGCCTTAACGAGAAACCTCAGGGTTTGTAAGTTGTTATTTATTTAATATTATTTTCTTATTGGATTTTCTTCCTCTCCTATTCTCTTCTCTGTTTTCTGTGCCTCTGAATCAATTGAGTTTATTGTAAAGGAAAGTTTATAAAGAATTTTGTTAACATATATAATTTATTATATTTAATGAATTTTTTTGTTTCTCATAATTTGGTGTTTTCTTAAATTTTTTCTTTTATTTAGACAATTTATATCTTACTGATTTTTATGAGCTCTAGCTCAGACAATTTGCATTATATATTTCTTTAGTTCTTTATAAATGAAATAACTAATGTAGTTACTTTGCTTTTATGATTTTTTATAATTCTCTAAATTCTCAAATCATATGACAGTGGAAGAATATTTTAGATAGCTATATTGCCTTTATACGGTTGAATGCTAGAAGAGATATATAATACTTCGGAATATATCTACAGAATTCTGTCATAAAATAACAAATAATTATAATAATTATATTTTTGAGTTAACAAAATTTATGCTGAAAGATAAAGGAAAAGCAAAACTTGTTAAAGTAAAATAAAGATGCTGCTGTCGCCCTTTCAGCGATCCAAGGTGGTGTCGTGTCTTTTGCTACAAATCCTGCTATATGATATTATAAGTTTCTTTCTCTTGCTCGAATATGTAATCTTCATTTACTAATATAAAAATAAAAATAAAATAAATATTTAAAAGCAAGTCTATTGCGAGCATAGAACGCGTGTTGGGCTCAGAGGAAACAACTAGTGGTGAACCATTGTCACTTGAATTGTTTTTGCTGGTGTACGTTCACGTGTAGTTTGTTTGTGAACCAGTGGTGAGAGTGTGGTATGGGGCATCATGAGCTATAAAGCTAGATTTATACTTTATGCGCACCAGAATAACTTAAAGTCTACAAGCATTGGGGCATCCCAAGGCCTAGGGAATGTATATGGACACTGGCATGCATTATACTCGCATTGAGTAGTACGTGCAATATGTGTATTAACGTGCTAGTAGACTAAAACTATGCACATCTTAAAGCAATACGATCCTATTTGCACGTGCCTCGGCATGAGAAATATCTCCATTTCGATCGGGTCATGGTAAGTCGCCAACGTCTAAGTACCCCCAACGTTTCGACTGTGGTGCATTCCCTAAATAGGTCTTGTGTCCAATTGTGTCCAATTGGGCACGAAAGATGTATGCCCAATTGGATTGGGCACAAAAGAAATCATGTGACAAAAGATCAAAGACGTCAGTTCTCCTTGTAAACCATGCCCTAACTTGATTTCTCCCTAAGGGGCATGGTTTTTTTAAGAGAGTCGTCGAAGGCTCTGATCTTTTGCCATGTTAATTTTTACCCCTCACAGACTATAATGGGAGTTGCCCGTGTTTGGTAAATAAATAAATAAAGTTGTTTATTGATACGGTTGCAGTTCTAGTCACAAGATTTTCTTGCTTGCAAAATAAGCCGTAAATACATATGTGGGAATTGGAATTGTCTCCAAAACCAAATAATACAACCTTCATTCAGCTATTACATGTTGATGGTTGTTGGATGCGCGTGATTCCATATGTTCTAAGATCGAGGAGGGCAAAATCTATCAGGGCATGATACTGAACATTGTTGAGAATCTAAAACATGCACATGAAAAGAGTTTTGTAACGTATGTAGGAGTTTTGTGTGTGCCATCACCATTATAGTCTAGAATTTCAAAGATAAAATTAAGTGGGTTCCTTACAAGAAAGAATATTAATTATGGAGTGTAGCACAAAGAAAGGAATACTGTAAAGACTACACTTCATAATTTTCTAAAACATTGTATCCTCTCTTCATCACTTTGTGTGCAAGCAATGACTTCTCCTTCATCTCTTCTTCATCTCCTGTGACATGCTATCACTTCTCTTTTTTAATAATTAGTTGTACTTATACTATAGCTCGTTCTAGGACAAAATGGCAAGTTCACCATAAAAAATCGATGAAGAAGTTAAAAACAACGAACAAAAACAATTAATGAAATATGAACAAAGTTATGAAAATTTCAAATTTTTGTTGGGAATAAGAAATTAAGCCAACTCATAACATAGGAAGATTCACTATGTAATTACCAATTAAATTAACAATAGTTCATAGCTTGCAATAAGTCAGCAAAGAATTTCTAACTCGAAAATGTCAAATTGTTAACATTTTTTTTATTAATAAGAAATAAGGAAATAGAAGTTAATCACACAAAGATTGCAAGGGTTAGGCAGCCAAGATTTCGAGCTAAAACAAAAAATTCAGAAGTTTGCAAACTGAGGAATACTTCTTCCTTCATTCTCCGTAAACTCTTAGGATTTCTGCTGAGACTTGCGACAATTAACCGATCTAATGAACAAACCACCAAGTAATGGTAGATCAAACCAAACACACAAAAACACACATTTTTATCCCAGTTTGGGGGAACCCTAATCTGGGAGAGAAGTAACCGAGATATTAGTCAACTAGAGAAGATAAAAGAGTTACAATCACTCCCATCAAGAACCTATATCTCTCTCAAGCATCACTAGAAAATAATCTGCTGTTTACAACGGGAAACTCTCAGTGAAGCACTAACATCTTCATGGAGCCTTTACAATATTATATAGAGATCTAGAGAAACACTAGGTCGTCTAGATGATAATATGTTGTTTACAATGAAAAACTCTCAATGAATTAACCTCTCCATGGAGGCTTTACAATATTATATAGAGATCTAGAGAAACCCTAAGCTGCAGTCTTGATACAGTAATTATCGTATATATCATGAAGAGATAACCATATGATAAGAGCTGCACGATCTAACTTGGAGGAGAAGTTGAGCTTCAATCATATCACCCAGTCCCGATACCCATCCGCCGCTGCGCTAGTTGCGGCCGACTGCCCAAAAGTGCAGTCGACCGCAATGGCCCCGGCCCAAGTTAGAGAACATTAACAGTCGACTGCACTTTCATCCAGTTGACTGTTCCTATTGTGCTGCTTCCTGTAGTTGTTGCTCGCTCCTCCTTTCGTTTACCTATTCGCTTCGAATTATCTTCTTGTTTTATCCGTATTTTTTTCTCACCGAATCTAGTTTGTAAGACATAAATCCAACGTAAGCAACACATATTACACATATTTTTCTTTTTTGTAAAATTAAAAGTTGTCTATAAAAAAATTCAATAATTTAATCAACTACCACATACAGTCTCAGCTGCGGCTTTCGCATGAATCTCTTGTGATTCAGTAGTACTGTCATTAATCATCATCATCATCGATTTCTTCCTCATAGACAACGCCTTACTTTTCTTGCGCATCTTCTCCTCATCCTCATCGATATCTATCTGCTCTTGCCTGCACTCCTCCGTACAAAACGGAACATTCCCTTTGTACATGTATATATCGTCCCCAATATAAAGAGGAGTTTTGCAACAAAAGCAGTGATCCAAAAAATGGTGAGGCTCTTCGACTGTCAGTGACTTGTCACAAAAGAAGATGGCAGCAGGGTTTGATTTGGACATGGTTAATCTGAAGCTCCCTCTTCTTCTCATTCTATCGTCACAAGATGATGAAGAAGAAGAAGAAGAAGAAGTGTAAGGGTTGCCCATAAGGTATTGTTGGTTAGCCTTCTATGTATGTATGTATGAGACAAGTAATGGGAGTTTCGGGATTTTGATTTGAGAAAAGTGGAGCTATAATGAGTAGAGTTAGGGGGGGTATTTTGGTCATTTTTTTAGGGTTTGCAGCTGGTATTTAGAGGGGCATGTGAATCCATGGAGCCCAAACCATGAGTAAGTGCTTTTGTTGTTTAGTGATTTTTTTTAAAAGACAGATCGATGTACCTACTCCAATTTTTATGGCATTTTTTTTTTAATTTCCTTGAAGAATTCTTAGGAAAGCAAATATAATAGAGTTTTATTATGACAATGTCTACGTCAAGGCACACTGATTCAAATTCTTTAGTTGTATATCTTTAGTTAAATTTCACAAATTCTTTTCAGGGTTTTTAGTAGGTAACCTGCTAACTTTTAATACTAACATAGTTAGAAGACGTCTTTATGCAACTTCAATACACATTCCGATTTAGTTTCATCAGCTCCATCGAGTGTTTTCTTTGAAGGGTTTGAACAGAACGAATTATGAAAATACTCATATCTACATCTTACATAAAAGAATATATAATTAGAATGAGTACTTCTCTGATCCAAGAGAATCAATTTGTGAGGCACGAATGTTAAAGTCGATAAACAATGAGGATTTCTGTGCAATATATACTTGCAATGTCTCCAGTTGGATTTGGACAGTGAACGCATGTTCTAACGGTGATGTAGTGATTAACTGCCCCAGCTTCAAAATTCTTACTGACTTGGTGGCTATCAAATCCTTTTCTACTGGTTCCATAAACCTAGCGATCTGCAAATGGGTTCATCATGGCTCACTTCCTTCGGCTCTGCTTCCTTTACCCACCAAAGTTACTATATTGGGCTTACCGCAGTTCTGTGATTCACCTTGCCTAGTTGCTGATATGTCGAAATGTATTGGTGACTTGATCTGCACCTCCTCGACTTCCTTGTTGGCATCTGGATGCCTCCAGGTTGAGCCTGAATTCTTATGCCCATCAATGCATGAAAGAGTATTGGCATACTCTCTTCGAGTTGGACAATCGCTTTTCTCTATCACAGTCAATTACCATGACTCTACTTTATCTGTTTCTGCTCCGGCTCCTATTCAATCAGTTGGTACTTCTCCATCTTTGTTAGTTGGCTTACTTCCTAAACAATTTATTGTCGGTACATCTTCTCACCCTACTGTCCAGCCTTCCAAAACTAGGGGCAGTCACAAGGCCCAGGTTAAAAAGAACATCACCTTCCCCCGTAAAAGCGTTGCCACTCCCACCAGCTCGACTATTTCGCCATCGAAGCCACCCAACTTGGTCTGGATTAACCCCGCATTCGCTTCTCAGTCGGCTTCTAAACCTAATCCTTCCTCTTCTGACCATCCATCAGTTTCTCTGCCTGCCCTACCCCACCGTTCCTACTTCTCTTACTTCCCCTGCTACCACCTCTAGTGCGGCTCTGCCTACAGTCCCAATAGAGGCTATGTCTGCAGATCCTGATTCCAAATGGCCAGCTTGGAATGTCAATCCGAACTTCTCTACTGATTGTGATAATTTTAAACAAGCCGTACAAAGTTCACCTTCAAATGTTTCCAAGTCTCAATTGGCTTCTCTGAAATCCTCTGCTACTCCTTTACCGTCTGATGCGTGGACTGAGACCGACAATCTTCTAGCTGAAGAAGAAAAATATCTGACTAACTGTAACCCACTACGCAAGGTACTAATCCCCGTTAGTTCTTCCGTGTTTTATTTTTATTCAGAGTCTAATAATGAATTGAAATGCCGTTTTGCATTTAGTTTGGATTCTTTTTCTTTAATCCTATCCAGTTATGTTCAATCTTACTTTCCTTTTTCTTTTAATTTTTTTAATTAGTGTCGATGCCTTCCAGCTTCTTTTATTAAAGCTTCTAGTCATATTCGAAGAAGAGAAGATTCAACCCATTCGAACTCTTCTCTACTTCCTGCTTCGCCTCTGATTCTCCCTGCGCCTTCTTCTATCCCCTATTTCCCTTCACAGGGGCCACTTAATTCTGACCATCTGTCCCCTGACCGAGGCGGCCTTCTCCCCACAGCCTCCACCATTACTGCCCATCCGGTCCAAGCTACTACTCCTAATTTTTCTCCACTTAAGGCTTCTATTAAGCATTCTATTAATCCTGCTAAGAGACATAAATCTTCATATCCTTTTATTCGTTCTGGTGCATGTATTCGTGCCAAAAAAAAACTCACATTTATCAACTGCGTCCAAGGCTTCCTTAGTCGTGCCGATTCATAACTTAGAAATTCCTTTATTTGTACCTGATAGAAAGGACCAATCTTCTTTTGGTTCAGTATATCAAGTTCATTTTGACTTCTTGTCTAATTCGGACATTCTTCATCTTGCTTCTAGCATGGGTTTCATTTTTTATCCGGCACATTTGCCGGACATTGATTCCGTTCGTCTCCTTGAAATTTCGAGAGTTAAGGAGTCAAAACGTTGTCATGATTAGTGTCTCTTGGAATATTCGTGGTCTTCGGTGTTCGACTAAACAGCAAGCCTTGTTCCATCTTATCACATCTTTCCGGTGTGATATAATTTCTATTCAGGAATTGAAACTAGATTCCATTTCCCCATTGCTCCTACGTTCCATTGGTGGTTCTCTTATATCTAAATGGATTCCTCTCGACGCTATTAGCACTTGTGGTGGGATCCTTTTGGATTTTAAAGAATCCTGCTTCTCTCTTAGTTCTGTACGTCGTCTTAATTTTTTCCTCATTGTTTGTCTGCAATGGACTAAATTCAATTGCTACCTCACTGTTGTTTCGATTTATGGTCCATCCACTGTAGATCATCGCAATTTGTTTTAGAGTGAATTTGATTCCTTTCGTGGTTGTATTAACGACTATTGGATTATTTGTGGTGATTTTAATGTCACTAGATTTTCCCACGAAAGGATGGGCAATTCTTCTACTAGCGCGGATTCACTTCGATTCAATGATCGCATTCGATCGCTCAATCTTATCGATCTACCACTTAATGGTAGATCCTTCACTTGGTCTAATATGCGGCTCTCTCCGTCTATGGTCAAGCTTGACCGTTTCCTAGTATCTCATGATTGGATTTTTTTTTCACAATTCTTTCATTCGGGCCCTGCCTAATCCCTCTTCGGATCATGTGCCCATTGCTCTACACTCTAACTATAACTTCTCTAAACCGTTTAAATTCTGCTTTGAAAAATTTTGGTTGTACGACCAAATTTTCGTTAACCTGGTCATAAATTGTCTCTCCTCTGTTACGGGCTCCCACGGCATGATTCGGATTCTTCTTAAACTTCATGCTGTCAAACATGGTTGCAAAATTTGGCGCAAGGATAGGTTCGCTAATGCTAATGCTCTCAAGGATTATTTCTTGTCATCGATTAATTCCATTGATCAACTTGAAGAGATCGGTCCCATTTCTGATTACCTCCGTTTCAAACGTAATTCTTGCAAGCAAGAAATTCTTAACCTCGACCACATCAAATGGGCACAGAGGGCTAAGAACCGTTGGCTCAAGGAGGGTGATGGCAACTCCTCATTTTTTCATAATTTTATATCGCACCGTCAACGATGCAATCATATCTCTACCATTCTAGACAGTGTCATTGATCTTAGCTCCAATTCAGATTTTCATGCCACTTTCTACAATTTTACAAAATCCTTTTGGGGTCATCCAATTCCCGCTCCATCCACCTCGACTGGGCCCAGCTTTATGGTAACGAATTGCATGATCTGTCTAGCCTTGAAGCTCCTTTCTCCTTGGATGAGATCAAATCTACTGTTTTTTCTTTGAGGAGCGATTCTGCTCCTGGCCCGGTGACTTCCCGTCTTTCTTCTTCCAAAAAATTTGGGATTACCTCAAAGAAGACCTCCTCGAGATGTTCGTTGATCTTCACCAAGGTCTTTTTTCCTTTGATCGTATTAATTATGCACATATCGTTCTCATCCCCAAAATCATGGGTGCTAACTCTGTTTCTGCTTTCCGTCATATTAGTCTTCTGAACACTAATTTTAAGATCATTATGAAAGTCTTTCCAGCCGTCTCCGCTTAGTCATCTCTCCTCTTATTAATCCGGTTCAGTCAGTTTTTTTAAGAATCGTTTTATCCTTGATACTGTCGCTTGTGCCCAGAAAATTATTTCTGAATGTCATAGATCTAATTCTGAGAGCATTCTTTTAAAATTAGATTTTGAAAAAGCTTACGACAAAATGAGTTGAGATTTTCTTTTCGATATCCTCCTCCACCGAGGTTTCGGTTTAAAGTGCATTGCCTGATTTAAGTCCAGTCTTTTTGCTGGCGCTTCCTCTATTCTCATTAATGGAATGAAAGGTAACAAATTCAAATGCAAATGTGGTCTCCATCAAGGCGATCCGATCTGTGCTCTTTTATTCGCTCTCGTTGCTATGTTTTTACTAAACTTCTTCGTAATGCTTGGGATGCTAATGTTATCGAAGGTTTAGGTGGATCCCAGAGCTTCTGTGGTGTTCTTAATTTACAGTATGTCGATGACACCATTATCTTTGTTAAGCCCAACAGTTGTACCCCCCGAAATCTTAAACTCCTCCTCTATATTTTCGAAAAAGCTTTTGGTTTATCGATTAATTTTCATAAAACTTTCGTTCTTTGGCTTGGCGGGTCTAACAACCTTCAAAACGAGATTGCTCAATTTTTCAACCGTGCTTCCTCTTCATTCCATGTTCTGTATCTTGGGATTCCTTTGAGATAGGGCAAGTTGTATAAATCTGATTAGTTTCCGATTTGAATATGGAGCTCTCTATGGTAAATCTCCGAGCAAGCAGAGATGTTGCATGCTGATCTTAATTTCTCGTACAATTTTGGTACTGTAGGGGTACGGTTTCTAACTTTGCTACCTTTTATCCCCATATTATTCTCCTAGTGGATGCTTAAGTATATGCTAAAAGTTTTTCTTCTCTACATTTAGGTTAATGTCAACCTATACTAAATATGGAAGCTTATATTCTATGCTAAAGCGAAACAACCTCAAACTTGATTATAGGGAAAGTCCTTCGTTCTTCGTTCTAGAGAGTGTTGTGCGCATAGGCAAGAGAGAAGCAGGGAGTGATGGAGATAAGACGGTTATTCTCTTTGTAGTTATAGCTGCAAGAATTAGAGCTCATTCTTTATGTATTTATAGCTTAATTTGATTATTCTTTGCTTAGTATAGTGAGTTATAGATGACAACATTGAGGAGCTTAACTAACAACTTGTTGATGAATATTCATGATGATTCAATTGATTGTATTGAATGGAATTGAGGAGTTCTATATTGTTTAATAACATATATATATAATTTTATTTCATGTAGGGTAATTTTTTTATTTAAAAAAATTTTAAAATTCAAAAAATAAATAAATAAAAAAATCCTATTTATCCCGGCATTTTTGGCCCAAAATGCCGTGATAGGGTACTTTTTAAAAAAATATGTAAATAACCTATCTCGATGTTTTCTTTGTCAAAAACACTGGGATTGATATGGCTTATAGCGGCGTTTCTAAAAACATTGGGATAGATTATATATATGTCCTGACGCTCGCTATAGCAGAGTTTCTGGCGGCGTTTCCAGAAACGTCACTATGGTCTATCCCGATATTTATAAACGTCGAGATAGCCCCAAAAAAAAAAGACCAGGATAAGCGTTATGTGTTGTAGTGTAAGTGGTTTAGGTAGAAGACTCTTTAAGAGCATTTGTAGTCGTTAATTTTAGGTATTTGGCATATAGTAATAGAAAATTTGGAAATAAGTTGTAGTCGTCTAAACACAAAATTTGGCTTTTCAAAGACGGACGGAAAATCATTTCCTCTGGGAGCAATTTTTTTAAAAATTTAAAAAAGTATTAGACGGGTTATCATATCCCGTTCGAGAATTTTTTTTCTGAACTAAAGAGTGAATAGACCCATAAAATGGACTATAGGCCTAATGTATAGGATTTTAAAAATGAAAATGAGAATTGAATTTCTCGGACGGTGTATGATTTCGTTTCTTTTGTTTATTTTTATTTTTATTATTTTTACAAATCGATCGGATGAGATATCATATCCCGTCCGATCTGTTTAATTAAAAAATAGGCAAAAGACAAAGTACCCCCCCCCCCCCCCCCCCCCCCAAACGTTTGGCCCGAGTACAAAATGCCCATACAACGTTTGAAAAAGTACAATAAACCCATTTTTCCGTTAACTTAACCCCATCCGTTAAGTTATAATTATTAAATTACTTTTTTACCCTTACACTTTCATAATCAAACCTGCTTCTTTTTTCTTTTTCTTCATTCCTTTAATAGTAAGGTATTGAACACACCAGCTCCAAAATCTGAACACACCAGCTCCAAAGATTTCAGAAAATACTGAATTTCAATTTTACTAGTAAGGTATTGAACTTCATAAAGTCGAGCCTCAGTTATCGCCATCATGCACCTATTTTCCCCCCAATTTCCACTTTTATCTCATTTCTTCCAAATTTTCACTCAATTGCAGGAACATGGGGGAAAAGGTCAACAGGGTATAATTGGGTGAAAATTTGGGAGAAATGAGGTAATTAAAAAGTGGAAATAACAGCAGGCACGATTCAATCTTAAGATTCACAATTTGTGCAGAAATTCCTATTATTTTAAGAGCCACCTACAAAAATCTATGAATTTTAATAGTTCAATGATCCATGAATATCCCAGTACGCTCACATTTCATTTTTTTTTTCCTTTTGGTTTGCAGTTCACCACTTCTAGAATGCAGTAGAATTGAACACAGAGGAACAACTTCACAAACCCTTAAGATTGTTTTACATTACTCTTTCAAAATGAGCAACAGAGTGCCCTGAATTTACAATGGTCATACAAAACCGTAGCATCTAGAGATGATAACGTACTTGCTTCTCCACATACCAGCTATTTATTAATATCTAATGAAACAATAGCAACGAACTGATATAATGTTTGTACAACAAAATGTAAAGAATATTGTGTGCAATCCATGGATGCAGCTCCCATCAAATTTAAAATTGATGGTGCCACAAATAACCTCTACTTTCTTGCACCCAGTTTGTCATCTGCATTAGTATCGGGAATCCTTAACTTCCCAAAAATTATACTATGAGGAGAAATAGATTAGTAATGTGATCTCTACTTATATCCAAAACTGGCTATTTCTCAGACTCTTGGTGCCCGTTTGTATCTTTGATGTTTGGAGCTGGCAGTTCATCATTGCCAGAACCATTAGAGGTTTTGTCTTCAAGATGGGGCTCCTGGGCATTGCTTCGTTTTCCCTGTAATTTGGTGGAATAGGATCATATCATTAAATGGATTTCAGAAGTCCAAAAATTTAACAGTATCAGCTAGCTACTCATCAAACAGGAAATATCTCAGGCAACTAGGTCAATTATATTCAGTTATCATATACTGGGGAGAACTAATGGATTTCTTGAATAGGTTGTCCTGATGATTGATTTAAAACTTGAATTCATAAAACAGCTACCGTTAAGAAATTATATTTAGTTAAAACAGCTACCATCAATTATATTTAGTTATCATATACTGGGGAGAACTAATGGATTTTACTTGTAGGCAATCATCACTATACTGAATGTGGGATCTTGAGACTGTCTCTGATTTGATCTACCGTTTCTTTGTTGTCCCAACTTCATTATTATGACTCTTCCAAGTTTCTCTAGATATGCCAGGGATGAAAGATCATATCATGTTAAGAAATCTGGACTGTTTCCCACAAGTTAGATTTGTAGGGCAACAAAAAAAGTACTCTATTCGCCTGTCAGCTGACCTTGCAGGTCAGACACCAAATATAAAGGGTTAATATCAAGCCGTGCATGCTTACTATTTACATCAAGTTCTTTTAGTCTTTTGAAACGACTTAAGATTATGATCAAGCTGATAGGGGAAAAAAAAGAGGGTTACACTTGCAACAGTGCCATCAGATCTGAATTGGACACCTCAGTTTGTTGGTTACAGCCAAGTTAAATATATTACTTTTCCCTTTTTCTTCTATGTTTTATATTTGATTGTTGTAAACTCACATATTCATCCTAAAGATTGTAGGAGAAAGAATAAAAGGGAAAATAATTACTGCTAATACTAACAGCAACTTTCTTTTTTTCAATGAGGACATCCATTACCAGGACGCACTTTTTACTTTTATCTTGTACTTTGAAACTCCTAGTATGTAATCAGTTGAACGTCAGATTCTGTAAATGAAGCGAAAAGCAAGGACGAATTGGTTGACTGTCAGATTCTGTCAATGGTCTCACTTCCTACAGATCCAAGTACAAAGTTACTCCTATAGATGAAATCAAGTTACCTTGATAAACAAACAAATACTTCCACTGGTACTAAAATCATGGTGTTGCTTGGACATTTGGATCAATATCTCTATCAAATTGATGCTGCTTTATGTGATCTGAGTCCATTGATCCTTCAGCTAAACCAGTTCACCGAAACAACTTTAGTAAATTGATGCTGCTTTATGTGATCTGAGTCCATTTGGAAAAAAAAAGGAATGAAGAAAAAGAAAAAAGGAGGAGGTTTGATTATGAAAGTGTAAGGGTAAACAAGTAATTTAATAATTATAACTTAACGGATGGGGTTAAGTTAACGGAGAAATGAGTTTATTGTACTTTTTCAAACGTTGTATGGAAATTTTGTACTCGGGCCAAACGTTGGGGGGGTAATTTGGCTTTTGCCCTAAAAAATAATAATAAAATTGTTGACGGACGAGATATGATATTCTGATTTTCAAATTTTGGCTTTTGCCATTTCTTCTTTCAAATTTAGCTGGCAACTGTTCATCTCGAACCTAAATTTTGGGTATTTGTCTAATGACTGCAGCTTGTTTTTGGCCAAAATTTTCAAAATTTGGAAATTTGGCCAAGCGACTACAGATGCTCTTAGACATGAATAATAGATGATTTTTTTTTTACAATCTATTCCCTTGATTAATGGGTTTTTGAAAATTTGTCCCGCTATTATTGGTATCTTTTGCAATCCCATATATCATAATTACAGCAATGCATCTTACTTTATTAAAGAGAGTTTGGATTTCTAATGTCAAGACTTAAAATAATTAATCTTCTCAAAGTGATATTTCCGTTGCTTGCGCACTCAAGTTTCTTCTTTAAAAATTATTCCTAATAATTCAACCCTTAAATTTTTTTTCTGCATATTCTCTTAATAGTTATCACTTCAGTCTAAATTCCTCTTCACCCCCACCCTTCTATTCTTAATTTTTATTATATAAATGAGATCAAAATCAGATCTCAGCCATCACTACAAAAGATTAACAACTATAGTAGCATTTTTCTAAAAAACTTAGTAGTAACATTTTGCACTAGGCCAGAAGCAAATTTAAATCTCACATTTGGTTATCTAAAAGATTGTGCATATTACAAAGATAATTTTCTGAAAAATTAGTAGTAACATGCTCCTCCGCAAATTATTATTTCTTCTTCTCATTTCTGGCTCTATCACTTTCATTTGATCAATTCTATACTACAACACTAAACCTATTCTCCGGTGTTTCTTTTTGGATTTCCTGTCGTTTATAAACGCCTATGTAGCTATTACCGGCATTTTTGAAAACGCCAGTATGAATACCGAGGAAGCGGCTGTCGCGGTAGATTAGGGGTCTATACCGGCATTTGTTGAGCGGTAGATTAGGGTTCTATACCGGCGTTTTCAACAAACGCCAGTATAGATTAACACCTACCTCAGTGTTTTCAAAATGCCGGCGCATGGGTCTTTCTATTTGGCGTCTTTTCTCACAATAACTACCTCGACGTTTTCAAAATGCCGGTGTAGGATATTTTTTTACAAAAAATTCAAATACAAACCTCCCAGGCACTTTAATTGAAACCTAGGTTTTTTATAAAAAAATTCAAATAAAAATTATAATTGAAACCTCCCCTGGCGCTTTAAAAATGCCGGCATAGGGGTATATTAAATACAGATGGCCACTTTCCCTCGGCATTTTTTAAAATCACCGAGGTAGACATTATAAATTTTTTTTGCCCTTTTTCCATTTAAATTTTCAAAATATCAATAATATAAATCAATTCACAATATCATTTCAACCACGTGTAATATAATTTACAATCAATTCCACAAATTTCATCAAAGCAGGCATAATAATACAATTCACAATCAAATGCAATAATTTAGCATAATAAAGTAACATACATTCCATCATGGGCGAATCTGGGCCCAAGCAGCACAAGCAATTGTTTTGGG